>JBBDHG010000175.1:0-57500 GCA_037951165.1 Lophius americanus
GGAGAGGGAGAGAGGGTGAGGGAGTGAGAGAGAAGGGGGAGGTGGGAGCCTGTCAGAACTGGTAGAGTCCGGAGGAGCAGCACAGAGGTTCTTCTTCTGCTCCTCCCATGTTCCGTCTCTGTGCTCCGCCAGATATTGACGGTGGAGATGGTGCCAGTGATTGTGAAATATCTCAGTGAAATATCCAGGAAAGAAGAAGAGAAGATCACAGATTCATCTGCAACTATATCAGCCATTGTGGAGATCATAAACAACGTGGCGTCCATCACCACTGTCGTGAGTGAACCTGTGATAACGGTAGGTCTCAGCAGGAGGAGACAGCCTCTCTGGGAAATGTCCTCCGCTAAACCCCACGTCTTTCCTCCTCAGGGAATCCTGGAAACAGTCGACGTCATCATTGGCGACGACGCAGCGGAGTCCTGGGCGGTTCTGAATGCGAACGTAACCCGTAACACCAGCTCAAAACTACTGGCCTCACTGGAGACCCTCTCCGATCTGCTGGTCGGGGAGTTTACCGTCAGAACCCAGCGGAGTCTTCTGAACAGAATTTTGTTCAATGACTCCTTCCAGGCGGACGTGAACTCCAGCATCCTCATCGATATCCCAAACATAAACAGGAAGGATGTCTTCATGACCACCATCATCTTCTCCACCCTCAACAATGTTCTGCCAGCTAGGAACTCCAGCTTTGACTTCAGCCAATCTAATGCTGCCGACAACCAAACGGTCTCCACCGGTAACGCCATCAACGCCGCTGTACTGCTGGTCAAGATAAACGCAACCGTTCCAAACGTCACTCTGAGCTTCGACAGAGAGAAACTCCTCGCTGACGCTGAACCCCCAGTGTGTCTTCTGGAACTCCGATCTCTTTCGGGCGCTGGGTGCTTGGGACGACGAGGGGTGTAGGTTTGTCTCGGACGTAAACGACACGGTAACCTGCACCTGCGACCATCTGACCTCCTTCTCCATGCTGATGGCGACAGATATCCCCCCCGAGCTGAGGGAACTCCTGGACATAATCACGTACATCGGCGTGGGGATATCTCTGGCCAGCTTAGTTATCTGTCTGATTATTGAGGGATACGTTTGGAAATCCCTCACTGGAAACAGCACCGCCTTCATGCGTCACCTGTGCATCATTAACACCGCCCTGTCCCTGCTGATCGCTGACATTTGTTTCATCATTGCTGCCTCCATCGCCAACAACTCCCTCGAAAACCCGGGGGAGAACCTTGCGGTACCAGTTGGACCGTGCAGCACAGCAACCTTTTTTATGCACTTCTTCTACCTTGCTCTGTTCTTCTGGATGCTGGTGTACGGTCTTCTACTCTTCTACCGCACAATCATGGTCTTGTCCCAAATGTCCAAGTCGATCATGGTGGCCATTGCCTTCTGCCTAGGCTACGGTTGTCCTCTGATCATAGCGGTGGTAACTGTGGCCGTGACGGCACCAGGACAAGGGTACATCAGGAAATACGACGCTTGTTGGCTCAACTGGTTGGAAACCAAGGCCCTGTTGGCTTTGGTGATACCGGCACTGGGCATAGTCTTCGTCAACATTATCATTATCTTTGCGGTCGTGGTCAAAATGCTGAGAAGAAGTGTGGGAAACATGGTGCAAACAGACGAGAAGCAAACACTGGTGGTCATCGCACGCTGTATCATCATTTTGACTCCTTTATTTGGACTGACCTGGTCTTTAGGAGTGGGAACCATGATATCATCAACAAACAAAGGAATCCACATCGCCTTCGCATTCTTCAACTCCCTGCAGGTACGTGCTTCTGCTGGAGAAGGTTGTTGGTTCATGCATGGAAGGCAGTAAATGTATGTAAGAAAACATTTTGGACTGGTTCATGTCTCCTCTCCCCTCAGGGCTTCTTCATTTTGGTGTTTGGGACATTATGGGATTCAAAGGTAAGTTGACTTCAAGGAATAGAGCAGCAGCTTAAGAAATATGTTGTTGCTTGAGAAGATACGTATCCTTCTGGCAGTAGCTGAGGAAGTACCCCTTTAGATAATTACATCAGTAGAAAAGTCCTCCGTTACATTTTTACACAAGTTCTGTGATTTAATGGCGTCTCAAGTGAAAGGTAAAAGCTGCTGACACCAATTTGGACTATTGTCATCGGCTGCGGTGGAGCTGATCCTCCTGGTTTCATACGCTGTCGGATGGTTTGTAGGTTCTTTAGGTTATCTGCAAAGTCACTGGAAGCTTTGGAGTGGCATGAGGAGGTCTGGAGGAACAGGAAGCATGTTAGAGTAGTCCATGATATGTATGAGAGCAGGAGTGAAGTTGGGTTCAAGGTGGAGCCGGGACTGCACCAAGGATGGGCTCTGAGCCCCTTCTTGTTTGCTGTGGTGATGGACAGGCTGACAGAGGAGGTCAAGCAGGAGTCTTCGTGGACTAGATGTTGGTGGAGGACAGTGTGATCTGTAGTGAGAGCAGGTGGAGGAGAACCTGAGAACCTGGAGATATAATCTCGCCAAAGTAGGTGACATTACGGAATCACACTCAATGTAGATCCTTCAGGTTAACCTAATAACTCAAAAACTATTTCATGGATCATTTCAAATGTTATAACCACATAGACCTAAGTGAGAGGAAGAACTGGATTGATTCTGGGAAGGTCGATTGCACATTACTGCCACTAGGGGAACTTTATCTCCAAAAGTTTTCGGACATAACTTGGTCAACTGTTGGTCCGAAAAAGGACTTCACATTTCATCGGAGGATATTTTGTACAACGTAGGTGACCGGGGACTTTTTGGGGATAGACCCTTGCTGTTGGAAACGACAGCTTGGGACTAGTTGTCCGAGTTTTCATGAGTGCTTATGGGTAGGCAAGAGTGTGAAGCAGTACCACCTGTAACCACAGGAGGCCTAATGGCTTTAATTCTAGGACAAGACAGGAAAAGTCTGCGGTCACCTAGAAGAAAAAGGTGAAAGGAATATGTTTTAAAGAATTTTTTTCCATTTAGGTGTACGATGTTTTGATGAGCTGACTGACCGCCCAGTACTTTATCGATTCCTTGCTTTTCTTCAATCAATGCACGCGTTTTCCAGGCTCCGCTGCCGTCGCTACTTCTCCTGGTGTCTAAACATTTGACCCTCCGCCGCCATCTGGTGGTTGTACCTATAACAGATGCACCACTTGAATTAGACCGTACGACTGTGGTACCTCCGTTAGAATTCTGTCCGGGTTAGGGTTAGGGTGTTCATGTTCAGAACAGATGGAGGTTAGGAGCGCGTCATCAGTCCTGTCCTTCCATTCTACACGAGACGTAGCGCGACCACAGTTCAGATCATGAGTGTGGTTCTATCTGCAGGTCCGGTCCATCCTCTCACGGCAACAGCCAACATCCAGATCTGCATCTAATCCCACCGGAGTGAGTTCTTCTCCTTTTTAACATTCCACTTCTTCAACACAAATCTGTCATAAAGTCTGAGCCAACTCTTTCCTGCTGGTCTCTGTCTGCGCTCTAGAGCACCAGCGGCGGCGGTATCTCCTCCCACAGCGGACTGAGATGGCTCAACCGTCTACGTGGAAGGAGATGTAAGTTGTTTCATTGGATGGTACTACATCAGTGCCCAGGCAAGATAATCCCAATTTATACATAAATGTCATTTTAACAAGATAAAGGTGAGTTCAGATTTATGTGAATCAAATAGGCTAAAAAAGATGCAAAGAGAACTTTTGGACAGCTTTTCCCTGTGGCACTTGATTAAGGCGACCCAGTTCTAGTAGAACAACGTAAAGATTTAAACGTTCTGAAAAGGGATTTCTAGTCTGACCAGTCCAACGTAGTTTTTAAAAAAAAAGTTTATAAAAGTTTCAAAGTTCAAGAAGAAAATGTGACCTGATGGTGACATCAGTGGGTGGAGCCACGGTCTCCCAATCAGAACATCGGAAGGGTCTATTTGTCGGAGGGTCCTTGAGCATGACCCTGAAACCCTAGCTCCCCGGGCGCTTCAAAGGCTCCGCCCACTTTTCCCTCAGACAAGGGTCAGATGCAGAGAAATAATTTCACTATGTTGTTTCGTGTTTGACTGTATGTATCAATAAAGTTTGTCTTCCTCTTTGATGACATTATGACAAAAACTATAAATCCCTCCAGATGATCCTCATAAATGACCAAATCTATGGCGGCATAAGGTATAAATAAAAAAGTAAATGCACATTTTTGCATCTAAGGGTGCAGAAGTGTTCTCTGAGGGGACAGTGAAGGTACAAAACTGAGGCAGTGTTCAAAGGTCCAGTTCTGGAACCCTGCTCCATTCCTGGAGCTTTTGTTCCTTCTGCTCTCTGACACAAAGTCTCTTCGTCACTCTTCTTCTTCAGATGTCTACCGAGTGTCAGAAGCAGCAACCTCCAGCAGCAACGGAGCAACAGAGTCGTTTGTCAGTACGTGAATCAAGCCGCCGAGATAAAGTCAAACTTCCTGCGACGCTCAGACCTCATTTTCCTGAAACAACCTTTAACAAGGTTAATGGTGAAAATGTTTCACCTCCTTTATTGAAAAAACTGCTGAAGACGTTGTGATCAACGACGTCATCATATTTAGGTGAGTCCAGTAGAACCGGCGCACAGAAGGACAGTTAAACTGTTGGATTCTTTTTATGTCGCTTCAAACTTTCACAGTCGTGTTTGACTGAATCTTGTTCAAACATGCCAGTTTAAAAAAACAAAACAATATAACTAATCACACCTAGGGGGCGCCATGGACTGCCTCCTCTGGGAAGTTTGCAGTATTCACGCGTACTGTGGTCGTATTGTTAAGGCTCGTTTTATCTGTACCAGTGTAGTGTTCAATCTGGTGGTGGAATTTTAACTCAAGAAATCAAACTTAAATTCAATAAGAGGTGAGAAATGTTGTACTATGTATATAGTTGATCAAAGTTGTCAATGAACACTATGTTTCTTTTTGTAAACAATCATAATTATAAATTAAAGCGTCATCATACAGAGTTGATTGTCTTATTTAACGCTCGTGAAAAAGACTTCAATGTTACCCTTTCTATGTGTTTGTTTCACATTGTCTGCATCTGACTGTGAAACTCAAGAAAACATCTTCATCAGCACTGCAACAAAAAAAAAAACAGCAATGAGGAGCAAAGAAAAGTTGTAGAGCTGCACAAATCTGAAAATAAAAATAAAAACATCTCTCAGCAGTTCAAAATGTCTGTTTGAACAGTTAGACCAATAATGAAGAAGTTTAAAGAGACTGAAGATGTTAGACATCAACCTGGAAGAGGACATGTCTGCAAACTGACCCCACACACTCTCCAAGCATTCATTTTTGGAGGTGGCAGGAACTCGTCCTCAATCTCCCCACTTTTCTTTCACCACACAAAACACAAAAAAACCCCTGAAGTCACATTTATGTGATTTTAATGAGCTCCTTTGAAAAGACTAACTTTCAAGTCCAGGTTGAAATAACTTTATTTATCTCACATTGTTTCAAAGCACGACACGGAGACGATACAAGATATACAGATAAATAAATCAAATAATACTAATAATCAAGTACAGAGCAGCTGAATGCAATCTATCATTAGAGAAGGAATGACCCACGAACGACGCCCTGATGAACCGGGTCAGAGGACAGAACTCTGTTTCTGGGGCTGTGAAAACAGCAGGTGGAAGAAAAACACAGGGGATTCCATCAAAACCAGAGAGAAGGAAGGGATGAGGGAGGAGATGGTTTCTCTGCTGCCTCAAAGCCTGCATCATCATCGTGCATCACTCATGAAGCCCAATCCACTCATCACGTCACCTTCACCAACACCGAGCGGGTTCCTCCATCAAAGGGACGAAACCTTTGAGTCTCGGAGCCAGAACTCTTCAAACACGTCGACTTGATGGAACGTGTCCTATAAAGACGTAAAAATCTATCACCGATCTATTTTTCTGTCAGGAGACATCCCACATTCGTCATAGGGAACCGCTTCACAGTCGGACTCTTCTCATCAACCGTTTATAAATATCTTGTATGTATTTGAATTATTGTGCAGTAAACACTTTATAAATCATTAATTAGCTGCTATAACTCTTGAGATGTTAACGCTACCAGACACCTGCTGCTCGCCAAATAGTGAGCCCACTTATCTGTACTGCTGACTTGATATAGCAGAATAGTGAGCCAGATTGATAAATTGAGAATGTGTTTGTTTATAAAGGTTAACTAATGACTTATAAAAACTTTATAAAGGTCGATGTCTGTGTAAAAATGGGCGGGATGGTCATTGACATTTATTTATTGATTCAAACAAAAAGAGAAAGGCGCTGCCTTGACCTACTAGAGACGCATGGTTTCCAGAACCACGGTCACACCTTCATCACCTTCTGATTACATTGCGGTGAAACTGCGGAGTCAGCGCTCCTGTCACTCACTCAGAGGAGCTGAGCGCTGCTCAGGTTACGATGGAATATCCTCCCGGACACGATCATCCTAAAAGCCGACCGGAACCA
This sequence comes from Lophius americanus, assembly GCA_037951165.1. NCBI lineage: Eukaryota > Metazoa > Chordata > Actinopteri > Lophiiformes > Lophiidae > Lophius > Lophius americanus. The sequence goes on from JBBDHG010000175.1 coordinate 6,474, forward strand.
GCTGTAGAAAAAAGCGTAGACGAACGGATTGAGCATTGAGTTGGACCAGCCCAGCCACTTGAAGGCTTCGACCACTGGTACCGGTATGTTGAAGCGGCCCAGAGTGTTGAAGGTGAGACACAGGAAGAACGGCGTCCAGCACAGGAGGAAAACGCCCATTATAATAGCCAGAGTCTTGGTGGCCTTCCTCTCCATCCCTCTCTCAGACTTCTCCCTCCGGCAGGTGGTGTTCTGGATGGTGCGGGTCTGCTTCCGGGCCTCAGACAGGATCTTCAGGTAGATTACAGACATTGTGATAGCTGGAATGTAAAAGCCCAAAGTAATGCCCATAATATTTAAGCTAACAGCCCGGAAGAGAAGGCAGCGGTCATTAGGGTGACTGTTGGTCACTCCTAAAACTGTGATGGTGATTCCATTGAGAGCAGACAGAGTCCAGCTCAACAGAACCATGGTCACAATGACACAGACATTGATTTTGGTTCTGTAGGTGAGGGGCTGGAACACAGAGAAGTATCTGTCCACAGAAATGGCGCACAGGTTAAGAATGGAGCAGATCCCTAAAATAATGTCGAAGCAGCTCCTTAACTTGCATATGAGATTCTGGAGGTACCCGCAAACCTGGACGGAGATCATGCTGAGAGGCAGAACCACCACCCCGACCAGCAGGTCCGCTACGGCCAGGGAGAGGATTAGGTAGTTAGTGGGAGTGTGCAGCTGTTTGAAGTAAACGATGGAGATGATCACCAGCAGGTTTCCACAAGTGATGAGAATGGAGAGAAAACCCACGAAGAAGCAGAGCAGCGAGGTGTTGGTGTCCACTCCCACAGCAGATGATTTATTACACCGAGGTCCGACCTCCAGAACACCCTCAGACATGGCGGCCCAGAACTCAGGCTCCACGCAGTCAAGAAGAGCACCACAGAGAAAAGGTGTGACAGAACATGTCTTCGATCAGAGCAGGAATTCCTGAGGAGGGAGATGAGGAGGAGACCTCAGAAGAGCTCAAACCAGCAGCCGGTCCCTCTGCCGCGGAGCAGAAGATCCAGGGAACACTTTATGCAGGCGACATTAGCATATCAGGGTCATGTGACCTGCTGAGGGTCAGGTGAGGAGTCTTTACTTTCTCCTACAGCTCTGACGCTAGAGATTGGATGATTCAGAAATATTGCCATCCTTTAAGAAATTAGTAAAACTAGAGACAAAATGTCTTTATTGCCTATCTAGATGTTAGACATCGACCTGGAAGAGGACGTATCTGCAAACAGAACCCACACTCTGTGAGGAGGATGGTTGGACTGGATAAAGACTCTCCAAGGATCACAGCTAGAGAGGTCAGAGGTCAGTTGAATCTTGGGGTCAGAAAGTCTCTCTAACCACCATCAGATGTCGCCGACACCAACACCAGCTGTTTTGGAGGGTAGCAAGAAAAAAGCCTCAACACAAGCGTTATTTTGTGTTGAGGCTTGTGTTGAGGCTACAAGCTAACGCTGCTACAAGCTAACGCTGCTACAGTTTGACAAACACCACTGGGACTTTCACTGGAACAAGGTCAGAGGTCAGATGAGACCAAAGTAGAGCTTTATGACAACAAACATCTAAGGTGGGTGTGGCCTAGAAAGAAAGAAAGCCACAGAGAAAAGCCCCTCATACTCATTGTGAAGTCTGGTGGTGGATCTCTGATACTGTGGGGCTGTTTTTCTTTGAAAGGTTCTGGTTCTTGTTAAGGATATGGTTCCATGGACTCCATCCAAGACCAGCAGAAGACCTAAAAGCCTGTCGGGAAACTTAAAGTGGGCCGTGGTTGGACCGTCCAGCAGGACAATGTTCTGAAGATCACCTCAACATCAACCCAAGAATGGTTCAGAGGTCACAGAATAAAGATTCTGCCGTGTCTGAACACGGGCTGTTACTGAGGTAAAAGGGGAGGAGCTAAATATTACATGCAAGGTGTCAATACTGTTTAAGAGGAAAATATTTGTTTGATATTCAGAAAGGTTGAGTTTTTATTTTGGTTGGATTTTGTGAATAATTAGTTTGAAAGATCATGGGAATAAACAATAAATATATTTTGCATCTCATTTTACTCTTTTATTCTGAAAGGGATTAGAAATTCAATCCAAAGTTCTCGGAACTTTTTGTTTTTAACATCCTGATATGTTGATAGGTGAAGTTGAAGCTGATGCAACGAGATGTTCCTGAGGGAAGCCTCTCCTATTAGAGGTGTGAATGTTGGCTCTCCTGAGGGCATCCCATAATGATCCTGTTTACAGGAAACATGTCCCTATCAGAGTCACCCGCTGCAACAACAACAACAACAACAAAAACAACACGGACGTGAAGGTTCCACCGAAACCTGCTGTGATGATGCAAGGGGTCAAGGTTCATCCTCCACCAGCTTCTACTACAGACAGGAAGTCTGGTCAATCAGATCCATCATGAGGAGAACCGGGTCCATACGTTCTGAACAGTTTCCCCATGATATATATCATATACCATTTATATTTTTTATTTTGTTTGGATTCTCTTATTTTAATTTGAAGGTTATTTTAATTGTCCTGATCACCATTTCCTGTTTTATTTTGAATGTGTTACTCCATCCTGTTCTCTTAGCGTCACACTTCCTGTATTCTTTCTTTCTGGTTTGTTTTCCCTCCTTCTTTTCCTCCACCATTTTTGTTTACCTTTGTGTTTTTCTGCTGCTTCTCCTCCACCCCTGCATCCACTTCTAGGCTCCTCCACCCCTGCATCCACCAGTAGGTTTCATTACTAATATGAGTAAATAAGTAAATATAAATAAGCTCACTTATTTTTATACAGTATATATATACATATATATGTATATATATATATATATATAGTTACATATAAATGTATATATATTTATATATGTGAGTGTGTATATATTAATGTATATATATTTATATATGTGAGTGTGTATATATAGATGTATATTTATTTATATGTGTGAGTGTGTGTAATATATGTATATGTATATTTATATATATGGTTTGTATATATATGTATATATATTTATATATGTGAGTGTGTATATAAATACATATATATTTATATATGTGAGTGTGTATATATATCTATATTTATTTATATGTGTGAGTGTGTATATATAAATGAATATATATTTATATATGTGAGTGTGTATATATAAATGAATATATATTTATATATGTGAGTGTGTATATATAAATGTATATTTATTTATATATGTGAGTGTGTATATAAATGTATATATATTTATATATGTGAGTGTGTATATAAATGTATATATATTTATATATGTGAGTGTGTATATATAAATGTATATTTATTTATATATGTGAGTGTGTATATAAATGTATATATATTTATATATGTGAGTGTGTATATATAAATGTATATTTATTTATATATGTGAGTGTGTATATAAATGTATATATATTTATATATGTGAGTGTGTATATATAAATGTATATTTATTTATATATGTGAGTGTGTATATAAATGTATATATATTTATATATGTGAGTGTGTATATATAAATGTATATTTATTTATATATGTGAGTGTGTATATAAATGTATATATATTTATATATGTGAGTGTGTATATATAAATGTATATATATTTATATATGTGAGTGTGTATATAAATGTATATATATTTATATATGTGAGTGTGTATATATAAATGTATATTTATTTATATATGTGAGTGTGTATATAAATGTATATATATTTATATATGTGAGTGTGTATATAAATGTATATTTATTTATATATGTGAGTGTGTATATATAAATGTATATATATTTATATATGTGAGTGTGTATATAAATGTATATATATTTATATATGTGAGTGTGTATATATAAATGTATATTTATTTATATATGTGAGTGTGTATATAAATACATATATATTTATATATGTGAGTGTGTATATATATCTATATTTATTTATATATGTGAGTGTGTATATATAAATGTATATATATTTATATATGTGAGTGTGTATATATATCTATATTTATTTATATATGTGAGTGTGTATATATAAATGTATATATATTTATATATGTGAGTGTGTATATAAATGTATATATATTTATATGTGTGAGTGTGTATATAAATACATATATATTTATATATGTGAGTGTGTATATATAAATGTATATATATTTATATGTGTGAGTGTGTATATATATCTATATTTATTTATATGTGTGAGTGTGTATATATATCTATATTTATTTATATGTGTGAGTGTGTATATAAATGTATATATATTTATATATGTGAGTCGGCAGAGGTCCACGGGTTCTGTACTCGAGTACAGGCTCAGGTACTGGTGAACTAAAAGTAGAAGTTTGGACATTTTCTACAAACACTTTCAGTGCAAACAAACAGAACTTCACTTCCGGTTCACTTTACTTTACGGTTCTGAAGATCAAAGGCAGTGAGAAACAGTAGATAATGAAGCGATGACATCACACCCTTCACCCTTCACAAAGACTCGTCTCATCTGTGGATCGTCTCCTCCACCCGGTTCCGTCCATTCAGGTCCGAGTCGGTCCTGAGGTCAGGAAATGAAGAAAATATTGATGATCTGTTACAGAAGAAGGAGCTTCAGACGTGGGTTACGAGATAAGTGGACGAGCCATTACATTATAACCGCCAGAAGGTGAAGTAAAACTCTCTGCTCTGGGGTCTTTTCTTGATGAAATACTTCATGAGTCTATGGGGACAGAAGAACAGAACATCTTCCTGGTGATAAAACCACTTCACCGGACCAGACCGCCTCAGGCAGTCCAACACACCGGTTAGTCTGCTGCAGTATGACTGTTGAGAAACACCGACCATCATCATCATCATCATCATCATCATCATCATCATCATCATCATCATCATCAGAACTATCCGGAGGAGCATGTAGTTTGAAAAATCACTTTGGAATATCGTCCCAGACATGATCATTCTGAAAGCGGATCGGAACCAGCTGTAGAAGAAGGACTAGATGAAGGGGTTGAGCATGGAGTTGGTCGGCGCCAGCCAGGTGAGGGTTTGGACCACAGCGATCGGGGTAGTAGTGTAGTTTGTTGTAGTGTAGTGTGTAGTGTGTTGTGTGTAGTAATGTAGTGTATAGTAGTGTAGTGTAGTGTGTAGTAGTGTAGTGTAGTGTATAGTAGTGTAGTGTGTAATAGTGTAGTGTGTAGTAGTGTAGTGTATAGTAGTGTAGTGTGTAGTAGTGTAGTGTAGTGTATAGTAGTGTAGTGTGTAATAGTGTTGTGTGTAGTAATGTAGTGTATAGTAGTGTAGTGTAGTGTGTAGTAGTGTAGTGTAGTGTATAGTAGTGTAGTGTGTAATAGTGTTGTGTGTAGTAATGTAGTGTATAGTAGTGTAGTGTAGTGTGTAATAGTGTAGTGTGTAGTAGTGTAGTGTATAGTAGTGTAGTGTGTAGTGTAGTGTATAGTAGTGTAGTGTGTAATTGTGTAGTGTGTAGTAGTGTAGTGTAGTGTATAGTAGTGTAGTGTGTAATAGTGTAGTGTGTAGTAGTGTAGTGTATAGTAGTGTAGTGTGTAGTAGTGTAGTGTGTAGTAGTGTAGTGTGTAGTAGTGTAGTGTAGTGTGTAGTAGTGTAGTGTAGTGTGTAGTATTGTAGTGTAGTGTGTAGTAGTGTAGTGTAGTGTGTAGTAGTGTAGTGTAGTGTGTAGTAGTGTAGTGTGTAGTAGTGTAGTGTATAGTAGTGTAGTGTGTAGTAGTGTAGTGTGTAGTAGTGTAGTGTGTAGTAGTGTAGTGTATAGTTGTGTAGTGTGTAGTAGTGTAGTGTGTAGTAGTGTAGTGTGTAGTAGTGTAGTGTGTAGTAGTGTAGTGTATAGTAGTGTAGTGTGTAGTAGTGTAGTGTATAGTAGTGTAGTAGTGTGTAGTAGTGTAGTGTGTAGTAGTGTAGTGTGTAGTAGTGTAGTGTGTAGTAGTGTAGTGTAGTGTGTAGTAGTGTAGTGTAGTGTGTAGTAGTGTAGTGTAGTGTAGTGTGTAGTATTGTAGTGTAGTGTGTAGTAGTGTAGTGTAGTGTGTAGTAGTGTAGTGTAGTGTGTAGTAGTGTAGTGTATAGTAGTGTAGTGTGTAGTAGTGTAGTGTGTAGTAGTGTAGTGTGTAGTAGTGTAGTGTATAGTAGTGTAGTGTGTAGTAGTGTAGTGTGTAGTAGTGTAGTGTATAGTAGTGTAGTAGTGTGTAGTAGTGTAGTGTGTAGTAGTGTAGTGTAGTGCATTTCTGTTTACAGCGGGTAATATTTAATATGAATATTTAGTATGAATATTAAATACTAATATTAAATATTAATATTTACTATGAATATTTAATATGAATAATAAATATTAGTATTTAATATGAGTATTTAATATGAATATTAAATATTAGTATTTAATATGAGTGTTTTATATGAATATTAAATATTAGTATGTAATATGAGTATTTAATATGAATATTTAATATGAATATTAACTATGAATATTTCAACAATCACGTGTCTTTCTGTATTTGAAGCGTCTTTATTTATGTTGTTCAGTTTAGCCTTTATTCTTCCAAACTCCTTTTGAGCGCTCTGATTGGACGGAGCTCCGCCCACGTCTTTGTTGTGGCGTGTTTGAAGACAAATAAGAACTTACTCTCCGCAAGAACTTACAAACAATTCTCCTTTCATCAACAGCATCTTTATTGTTTTATTATTGTTTTCATGTACAAACAGAACACGTCGTTGTTTACAGCAGAGTTTTCTACCAGAACCGATGAATCAACAAACACTGGACCAACAACTGAGCCAGTAAAATATAACATTAATGATGAAAATAATAAAAGTGTGTCACAGATATTCATTCTATTCATGCCAGATATACGTGTTTGTATATTCTACTTCTAATCTAATGTATTTATATAAATATAATATTTACACCTACATTACATACTCCTGATTCTCCTTCATTTGTCTGCTGCCTTCGACACAGTTGACCCTGGAATACTTCTACACCGCCTACATCACACCACTGGACTCACTGCCACCGCCCTGAACTGGTTTCAATCCTACCTCACTGACAGAACAGAATACGTTTCCCTTGGAAGTTCAAGGTCCCGGACACACACCGTCACCTGTGGGGTCCCCCAGGGATCAGTCCTTGGCCACATTCTCTTCATACTATACATGCCCCTCCCCCTTGGCCGTGTCATCAGTCGATATGGACTCTCATTCCATTGTTACGCTGATGACACGCAAATCTACATAAAAACTGACACATGTTCCTCCTCAGCCTCTCCATCCTCATCTTCATCATCTCCCCTGTCAACTCTCCGCACTTGTCTGGAGGAGATGAAGGTGTGGATGAAAAACAACTTTCTCCAGTTGAACAGCTCCAAAACCGAAGCTATTTTAATTGGCACCCCTCATCAGACCCAGTCTTCCTCCAGAACCAGTATTACCTTCTCTGGTCATGACATTCCCCACTCTTCATCAGTCTTCATCAGTCTTCATCAGTCTTCATCAGTCACCAACCTCGGCGTGAGATTCGACCCTCAACTCACTTTTGAATCCCACATCAAACACATCTGCAAGATCTCCTTTCACCATCTCCGAAATATTTCCAAACTCCGTTCGTCACTAACCTTGAGTGATGCTGAAAAGCTGGTTCACGCGTTCGTTTCCTCCCGACTGGATTACTGTAACGCACTTCTCATCAGGATCCCTGATCAAAGTCTTCAAAGACTGCAGTATGTTCAAAACAGTGCTGCAAGGATCCTGATGAGAGTTCGTAAACATGAACACATCACCCCTGTTCTTCATTCCCTTCATCGTCTTCCCATCTCCACCAGGATTGATTATAAGATCTCTCTCCTCACTCACCAGTGTAACCATGGTAACGCCCCCCCCTACCTGAAAGAACTACTCACCCCACTGACCTCAACACAATCCCTCCGTTCTACCCACTCATACCGCCTCCTCCTTCCCCGGACTAAGCTCAGCACCATGGGAGATCGGGCCTTCTGTTCTGCTGTCCCTCGTCTGTGGAATGCCCTCCCTGACCATCTGAGGGCTCCACAGACGACTGACACATTTAAAAAAGGACTTAAAACTTTCCTTTTTAGCAGAACCTATAACTGTAATTAACATTAATGCTTTTGGTCACGTCTTTGTATAGTTATTATTATTATTTATTTATTTATTTTTTATTGATGCTTTTATCTGCTTTTGCCTTGTAGCACTTTGAGATTTGATCCAAATGTAAAGTGCATTATAAATTAAATGTATTATTATTATTATTATTACATGCAATCAAATAAATGTGTCAAAAGAATAATAGTAAAATAATAATTTAATAGTATATAAATATACGTGTACATTACATTTTTAGACTTTTAGAAAAAATTAGGTCAGAAATAAAATATGAATAAAATAAATAAATCAACTAATACAAATATAGATGAATAATAAAATCTAAATCCCGTTTTGTCATTACATCACCACTCGCTCAGAACCGAACATTGTTTAGGTCTTTGTACTTCTGCGCAAACGGATCTGTGATGTCACTGCTGGTTCTGACTCCTGGCCGTCAGAACCAGCAGCACCGTTTTCAGCGGTGGTAATGTTTTTTTTAAAATTGTTTTCGCCTTCTCTTGGTCGCCCACACACTCTTACCTCTCTCTCTGTCTCTCTCTATCTCTATCTGCTGCTCCGACGGCTGACTCCAGGGGGATCTGCACCCCCTCAGCCCCCGGCCCAAAACAACACACCGGGTCAGGTTCTGTTCATCCACCTCCTGAAGTGTTCCAACATCTCTCTACTGCTCCAGAGCAGGCGCTGAGCAAATCAACCGGATCCACATGAAGAACCAGACCGACCAAAAACCTTAGAACTCTTCCCCCAAAACACAGCAAACCCCGGCACATGCAGCAAAGTATGATGGGTAATTCCGCAGAAGACTAGGGTAGTTGGAAGTTTGTAAAATCTCCCTGAATGATCTTCCCGGAGATGATCATTCTGAAAGCGGAGCGGAACCAGCTGTAGAAGAAGGCGTAGATGAAGGGGTTGAGCATGGAGTTGGACAGAGCCAGCCAGTTGAGGATCTCAAAGACAGTGATTGACACGTGAACGAGGCTGAAGGACATGACGGTCTGACAGAGGAAGAAGGGAAACCAACACATCAAAAACACACCCATCACCGTCACCAGGGTCTTGGTGGCCTTCCTCTCCAGCTTACTGACGGGTCCTCCGGACTTCATGCTCCGGATGCTGCGGGCCTGTCTCTGAGCAACCAGGAAGATCTTCAGGTAGATGCAGAACATGACGAGGACCGGCAGGTAGAAGGAGAAGACCAGTCCAAAGAGGTTGGCGGTGACGACGTTAATCAAACACGCCGCAGCACAGTCCTGCTTGCTCGGTTCCGCGGCCACGAAGGCGAAAGCGATCAGCAGCGACACCCCCCAGCTCACCAGGATCATGACCACCACCACTCGATCGTCGATCTTGGACCTGTAGGTCAGAGGCCGGCACACGGCGTAATACCTGTCGATGGAGATGCAGCACAGGTTGAGGATGGAGGAGGTGCACAGAGAAACATCTAGGATGCCCCGAACCTGGCAGAACAAATCAGGCTGGAAGCGACAAACGCCGATAGAAAACTCCATGGTGAGAGGAAAGACCACGAGCCCGACCAGCAGGTCGGCCACAGCCAGAGACAGGATGAGGGCGTTGGTGGGAGTGTGGAGCTGCTTGAAGTAGATGATGGAGATGATCACCAGTAGGTTTCCACAGACGGTGACCACAGAGAGCGAACCCAGGAACACGTGGAACAGGAAACACGCCGTAGACGGTTTGGTGCTCAGAATGTGGGACTCGTCTGCCTCATAGCAGGCATGGATCTGAGTCAGAACACGGGTCCCGTTCACACGGAGGTCCATCTCTAGCCTGAAATCAAATTCTTCATGAAAAGGTAAAAAAAACAGTTTGATTTACACAGTAAAGATTTTACAAACATTCAGCATTTGTTCAAGTACCTCCTCACATTTAGCTGCTCTGCTGCTCAGCACACACCTAATATTCTCTTCTTCCTGTCCCTCCAAACATCCTTTGTCCAATCAGACGTCACACACTCGTCCTGTGAGACGCCAACCCGGTCAGGACCAGTAGGCTTCAAGTGGACCGGAGAACCCGCCCACTGTGGGATCGTCAGAGAGAACGTCTGTTCAGGTAGAACTCTGAACTCCGTGTGTTTGTATGTGAGAGAAGAAAAGAAACGGCAGCTTAACCGAAAACATCAGACGCAAAAATTATACCCATGATCTTCAAGTCTAACTATACACCGAAATCCAAACTCAAACTCATCCAACATTCTAGAAGACATTAAAACTGTCATGCAGGCCCTGGTAGTATAATATAACCGCCTGGTTCTCCTCCTGTAGTCTGTGAGGAGGTCTGAGAACACATGGACAAGATCTGAGAACATTCCTCCACACAGAACCTCTCCACCTCCTTCAGGTTCTGAGAACACATGGACAAGATCTGAGACCATTCCTACAGACAGAACCTCTCCACCTCCTTCAGGTTCTGAGGTCTGAGAACACATGGACAAGATCTGAGACCATTCCTCTAGACAGAACCTCTCCACCTCCTTCAGGTTCTGAGAACACATGGACAAGATCTGAGACCATTCCTCCAGACAGAACCTCTCCACCTCCTTCAGGTTCTGAGGTCTGACAACACATGGACAAGATCTTACTTAGACGCGCTCCAGAGTCTCCAGAGTATGAAGAGCAGTTATAATGTTTTGGCTTAATAATGTCAGTGAGGCTTTTCTAACATTGGGCTACAGCGTTTTAAATAACGCTGTTGGTCATAATGTTGTGGCTCAATAATGTGGCTGAGGCCATTCTAAGGTTCTGCTCAAGCGTGTTAAACTACACGGGTGGTCATAATGTTGTGGCTTGATGGAGGGTCTCTGCATGTGGGTCGGTCTTCCCTGTGATCTTTGAGGCGGTGGGTTTCCTGCCTCTCGGACCTCCAGCTGAACTTGATTTCCTGGTTGCTGGTTCTCTGTCAGGCGCTGACGTGGTTCTGGTTCTTGTGTGGCGGCCGGTGCCGCCTGGGTCAGGGAGCGGGTTCCGAGTCGGTGCATCCTGGAGCTGGATGAGATCGCCTTAGGGCCTCACAGCTCTTTCATCTAACTCCTTTATTCTAATATGGCTTCAATACTTTTATACTTATATACTTAATACTAATTAATATCTTATTTATTTGTAAAAGGAAAAGTTTCATGCATGTTGATCAAAGTTTCCTCGTTTCCTCGTTTCCTCGTTTCCTCGTTTCCTCGTTTCCTCATCATGATTCTGTCCCAGGAAGACGTGATGCAACCAGCTTCAATTAGAGGTGTGAATCTGTGGTGAGGCTTTATGTCCCTCGCCTCCACACACACACACACACACACACACACACACACACACACACACACACACACACACACACACACACACACACACACTCTTCTTCTCACCGCTTCATCCTGGGGCCTGTTTGTTTTCTACCAATAAACAAACCTAGGAGGTGTTTACCTTTAAAGGTGCGACTGATGACATCGTCCCTCAGAGTCCAGGTTCATGATCAGCAGGAGACCCCCAGTCTGACGGGGGTCCTCCACACCAGGTGCACAACATCTCCAAACATCAGGCTGAAGGTCAAAAGGAAACTCAAACGGAGGTTAGGGTGTAAAGACGGTTCTTTATGACCTTTGAACTTCCTTTTTGTGACGCTGAAAAGGTCATCTCCAAATAAGACTTATTCCTCCTCTACATCAAACCAGCATAACATTATGACCACCATCTTCTTCAGGTTGTCACCAGAACAAGAAAGAAAGACAGAAACCAAAGGGGCTCAGCAAGGACGCTCTACGTCAAAATCCTCCTCTGGCCATGATGAAGGGTTTAGGGTGATGATGAAGGGTTTAGGGTTTGGTCCGTGATGATGAAGGGTTTAGGGTTTGATCCGTGATGATGAAGGGTTTAGGGTTTGGTGGGTGATGATGAAGGGTTTAGGGTTTGATCCGTGATGATGAAGGGTTTAGGGTTTGATCTGTGATGATGAAGGGTTTAGGGTTTGGTGGGTGATGATGAAGGGTTTAGAGTGATGATGAAGGGTTTAGGGTTTGGTGGGTGATGATGAAGGGTTTAGGGTTTGTGAGTGATGATGAAGGGTTTAGGGTTTGATCCGTGATGGTGAAGGGTTTAGAGTGATGATGAAGGGTTTAGGGTTTGATCCATGATGATGAAGGGTTTAGAGTGATGATGAAGGGTTTAGGGTTTGGTCCGTGATGATGAAGGGTTTAGGGTTTGGTGGGTGATGATGAAGGGTTTAGGGTTTGGTGGGTGATGATGAAGGGTTTAGAGTGATGATGAAGGGTTTAGGGTTTGGTGGGTAATGATGAAGGGTTTAGGGTTTGTGAGTGATGATGAAGGGATTAGGGTTCGATTCATGATGATGAGGGGTTTAGAGTGATGATGAAGGGTTTAGGGTTTGATCCGTGATGATGAAGGGTTTAGGGTTTGATCTGTGATGATGAAGGGTTTAGGGTTTGGTGGGTGATGATGAAGGGTTTAGAGTGATGATGAAGGGTTTAGGGTTTGGTGGGTGATGATGAAGGGTTTAGGGTTTGTGAGTGATGATGAAGGGTTTAGGGTTTGATCCGTGATGGTGAAGGGTTTAGAGTGATGATGAAGGGTTTAGGGTTTGATCCATGATGATGAAGGGTTTAGAGTGATGATGAAGGGTTTAGGGTTTGGTCCGTGATGATGAAGGGTTTAGGGTTTGGTGGGTGATGATGAAGGGTTTAGGGTTTGGTGGGTGATGATGAAGGGTTTAGAGTGATGATGAAGGGTTTAGGGTTTGGTGGGTAATGATGAAGGGTTTAGGGTTTGTGAGTGATGATGAAGGGATTAGGGTTCGATTCATGATGATGAGGGGTTTAGAGTGATGATGAAGGGTTTAGGGTTTGATCCGTGATGATGAAGGGTTTAGGGTTTGGTGGGTGATGATGAAGGGTTTAGGGTTTAATCCGTGATGATGAAGGGTTTAGGGTTTGATCTGTGACGATGAAGGGTTTAGGGTTTGGTGGGTGATGATGAAGGGTTTAGAGTGATGATGAAGGGTTTAGGGTTTGGTGGGTAATGATGAAGGGTTTAGGGTTTGTGAGTGATGATGAAGGGTTTAGGGTTTGATCCGTGTTGATGAAGGGTTTAGGGTTTGATCTGTGATGATGAAGGGTTTAGGGTTTGGTGGGTGATGATGAATGGTTTAGGGTTTGTGAGTGATGATGAAGGGTTTAGGGTTTGATCCGTGATGGTGAAGGATTTAGGGTTTGATCCATGATGATGAAGGGTTTAGAGTGATGATGAAGGGTTTAGGGTTTGGTGGGTGATGATGAAGGGTTTAGGGTTTGTGGGTGATGATGAAGGGTTTAGGGTTTGATCCGTGATGGTGAAGGGTTTAGGGTTTGATCCATGATGATGAAGGGTTTAGAGTGATGATGAAGGGTTTAGGGTTTGGTGGGTGATGATGAAGGGTTTAGGGTTTGGTGGGTGATGATGAAGGGTTTAGGGTTTGATCCGTGATGATGAAGGGTTTAGGGTTTGATCTGTGATGATGAAGGGTTTAGGGTTTGGTGGGTGATGATGAATGGTTTAGGGTTTGTGAGTGATGATGAAGGGTTTAGGGTTTGATCCGTGATGGTGAAGGATTTAGGGTTTGATCCATGATGATGAAGGGTTTAGAGTGATGATGAAGGGTTTAGGGTTTGGTGGGTGATGATGAAGGGTTTAGGGTTTGTGGGTGATGATGAAGGGTTTAGGGTTTGATCCGTGATGATGAAGGGTTTAGGGTTTGATCCATGATGATGAAGGGTTTAGAGTGATGATGAAGGGTTTAGGGTTTGGTGGGTGAGGATGAAGGGTTTAGGGTTTGTGGGTGATGATGAAGGGTTAAGGGTTTGGTGGGTGATGATGAAGGGTTTAGGGTTCGATTCATGATCATGAGGGGTTTAGAGTGATGATGAAGGGTTTAGGGTTTGATCCGTGATGATGAAGGGTATAGGGTTCTATCCGTGATGATGAAGGGTTTAGGGTTTGGTCCGTGATGATGAAGGGTTTAGGGTTTGATCCGTGATGGTGAAGGGTTTAGAGTGATGATGAAGGGTTTAGGGTTTGATCCATGATGATGAAGGGTTTAGAGTGATGATGAAGGGTTTAGGGTTTGGTCCGTGATGATGAAGGGTTTAGGGTTTGGTGGGTGATGATGAAGGGTTTAGGGTTTGGTGGGTGATGATGAAGGGTTTAGAGTGATGATGAAGGGTTTAGGGTTTGGTGGGTAATGATGAAGGGTTTAGGGTTTGTGAGTGATGATGAAGGGATTAGGGTTCGATTCATGATGATGAGGGGTTTAGAGTGATGATGAAGGGTTTAGGGTTTGATCCGTGATGATGAAGGGTTTAGGGTTTGATCTGTGATGATGAAGGGTTTAGGGTTTGGTGGGTGATGATGAAGGGTTTAGAGTGATGATGAAGGGTTTAGGGTTTGGTGGGTGATGATGAAGGGTTTAGGGTTTGTGAGTGATGATGAAGGGTTTAGGGTTTGATCCGTGATGGTGAAGGGTTTAGAGTGATGATGAAGGGTTTAGGGTTTGATCCATGATGATGAAGGGTTTAGAGTGATGATGAAGGGTTTAGGGTTTGGTCCGTGATGATGAAGGGTTTAGGGTTTGGTGGGTGATGATGAAGGGTTTAGGGTTTGGTGGGTGATGATGAAGGGTTTAGAGTGATGATGAAGGGTTTAGGGTTTGGTGGGTAATGATGAAGGGTTTAGGGTTTGTGAGTGATGATGAAGGGATTAGGGTTCGATTCATGATGATGAGGGGTTTAGAGTGATGATGAAGGGTTTAGGGTTTGATCCGTGATGATGAAGGGTTTAGGGTTTGGTGGGTGATGATGAAGGGTTTAGGGTTTAATCCGTGATGATGAAGGGTTTAGGGTTTGATCTGTGACGATGGAGGGTTTAGGGTTTGGTGGGTGATGATGAAGGGTTTAGAGTGATGATGAAGGGTTTAGGGTTTGGTGGGTAATGATGAAGGGTTTAGGGTTTGTGAGTGATGATGAAGGGTTTAGGGTTTGATCCGTGTTGATGAAGGGTTTAGGGTTTGATCTGTGATGATGAAGGGTTTAGGGTTTGGTGGGTGATGATGAATGGTTTAGGGTTTGTGAGTGATGATGAAGGGTTTAGGGTTTGATCCGTGATGGTGAAGGATTTAGGGTTTGATCCATGATGATGAAGGGTTTAGAGTGATGATGAAGGGTTTAGGGTTTGGTGGGTGATGATGAAGGGTTTAGGGTTTGTGGGTGATGATGAAGGGTTTAGGGTTTGATCCGTGATGGTGAAGGGTTTAGGGTTTGATCCATGATGATGAAGGGTTTAGAGTGATGATGAAGGGTTTAGGGTTTGGTGGGTGATGATGAAGGGTTTAGGGTTTGGTGGGTGATGATGAAGGGTTTAGGGTTTGATCCGTGATGATGAAAGGTTTAGGGTTTGATCTGTGATGATGAAGGGTTTAGGGTTTGGTGGGTGATGATGAATGGTTTAGGGTTTGTGAGTGATGATGAAGGGTTTAGGGTTTGGTGGGTGATGATGAATGGTTTAGGGTTTGTGAGTGATGATGAAGGGTTTAGGGTTTGATCCGTGATGGTGAAGGATTTAGGGTTTGATCCATGATGATGAAGGGTTTAGAGTGATGATGAAGGGTTTAGGGTTTGGTGGGTGATGATGAAGGGTTTAGGGTTTGGTGGGTGATGATGAAGGGTTTAGGGTTTGATCCGTGATGATGAAGGGTTTAGGGTTTGATCTGTGATGATGAAGGGTTTAGGGTTTGGTGGGTGATGATGAATGGTTTAGGGTTTGTGAGTGATGATGAAGGGTTTAGGGTTTGATCCGTGATGGTGAAGGATTTAGGGTTTGATCCATGATGATGAAGGGTTTAGAGTGATGATGAAGGGTTTAGGGTTTGGTGGGTGATGATGAAGGGTTTAGGGTTTGTGGGTGATGATGAAGGGTTTAGGGTTTGATCCGTGATGATGAAGGGTTTAGGGTTTGATCCATGATGATGAAGGGTTTAGAGTGATGATGAAGGGTTTAGGGTTTGGTGGGTGAGGATGAAGGGTTTAGGGTTTGTGGGTGATGATGAAGGGTTTAGGGTTTGATCCGTGATGATGAAGGGTTTAGGGTTTGATCCATGATGATGAAGGGTTTAGAGTGATGATGAAGGGTTTAGGGTTTGGTGGGTGAGGATGAAGGGTTTAGGGTTTGTGGGTGATGATGAAGGGTTAAGGGTTTGGTGGGTGATGATGAAGGGTTTAGGGTTCGATTCATGATCATGAGGGGTTTAGAGTGATGATGAAGGGTTTAGGGTTTGATCCGTGATGATGAAGGGTATAGGGTTCGATCCGTGATGATGAAGGGTTTAGGGTTTGGTCCGTGATGATGAAGGGTTTAGGGTTCAATTCATTATGATGAGGGGTTTAGAGTGATGATGAAGGGTTTAGGGTTTGATCCGTGATGATGAAGGGTATAGGGTTCGATCCGTGATGATGAAGGGTTTAGGGTTTGGTCCGTGATGATGAAGGGTTTAGGGTTTGATCCGTGATGATGAAGGGTTTAGAGTGATGATGAAGGGTTTAGGGTTTGATCCGTGATGATGAAGGGTATAGAGTGATGATGAAGGGTTTAGGGTTTGTGGGTGATGATGAAGGGTTTAGGGTTTGTGGGTGATGATGAAGGGTTTAGGGTTTGTGGGTGATGATGAAGGGTTTAGGGTTTGATCCATGATGATGAAGGGTATAGGGTTCGATCCGAGATGATGAAGGGTTTAGGGTTTGGTGGGTGATGATGAAGGGTTTAGGGTTTGTGAGTGATGATGAAGGGTTTAGGGTTTGATCCGTGATGGTGAAGGGTTTAGAGTGATGATGAAGGGTTTAGGGTTTGATCCATGATGATGAAGGGTTTAGAGTGATGATGAAGGGTTTAGGGTTTGGTCCGTGATGATGAAGGGTTTAGGGTTTGGTGGGTGATGATGAAGGGTTTAGAGTGATGATGAAGGGTTTAGGGTTTGGTGGGTAATGATGAAGGGTTTAGGGTTTGTGAGTGATGATGAAGGGATTAGGGTTCGATTCATGATGATGAGGGGTTTAGAGTGATGATGAAGGGTTTAGGGTTTGATCCGTGATGATGAAGGGTTTAGGGTTTGGTGGGTGATGATGAAGGGTTTAGGGTTTAATCCGTGATGATGAAGGGTTTAGGGTTTGATCTGTGACGATGGAGGGTTTAGGGTTTGGTGGGTGATGATGAAGGGTTTAGAGTGATGATGAAGGGTTTAGGGTTTGGTGGGTAATGATGAAGGGTTTAGGGTTTGTGAGTGATGATGAAGGGTTTAGGGTTTGATCCGTGTTGATGAAGGGTTTAGGGTTTGATCTGTGATGATGAAGGGTTTAGGGTTTGGTGGGTGATGATGAATGGTTTAGGGTTTGTGAGTGATGATGAAGGGTTTAGGGTTTGATCCGTGATGGTGAAGGATTTAGGGTTTGATCCATGATGATGAAGGGTTTAGAGTGATGATGAAGGGTTTAGGGTTTGGTGGGTGATGATGAAGGGTTTAGGGTTTGTGGGTGATGATGAAGGGTTTAGGGTTTGATCCGTGATGGTGAAGGGTTTAGGGTTTGATCCATGATGATGAAGGGTTTAGAGTGATGATGAAGGGTTTAGGGTTTGGTGGGTGATGATGAACGGTTTAGGGTTTGGTGGGTGATGATGAAGGGTTTAGGGTTTGATCCGTGATGATGAAGGGTTTAGGGTTTGATCTGTGATGATGAAGGGTTTAGGGTTTGGTGGGTGATGATGAATGGTTTAGGGTTTGTGAGTGATGATGAAGGGTTTAGGGTTTGGTGGGTGATGATGAATGGTTTAGGGTTTGTGAGTGATGATGAAGGGTTTAGGGTTTGATCCGTGATGGTGAAGGATTTAGGGTTTGATCCATGATGATGAAGGGTTTAGAGTGATGATGAAGGGTTTAGGGTTTGGTGGGTGATGATGAAGGGTTTAGGGTTTGTGGGTGATGATGAAGGGTTTAGGGTTTGATCCGTGATGGTGAAGGGTTTAGGGTTTGATCCATGATGATGAAGGGTTTAGAGTGATGATGAAGGGTTTAGGGTTTGGTGGGTGATGATGAAGGGTTTAGGGTTTGGTGGGTGATGATGAAGGGTTTAGGGTTTGATCCGTGATGATGAAGGGTTTAGGGTTTGATCTGTGATGATGAAGGGTTTAGGGTTTGGTGGGTGATGATGAATGGTTTAGGGTTTGTGAGTGATGATGAAGGGTTTAGGGTTTGATCCGTGATGGTGAAGGATTTAGGGTTTGATCCATGATGATGAAGGGTTTAGAGTGATGATGAAGGGTTTAGGGTTTGGTGGGTGATGATGAAGGGTTTAGGGTTTGTGGGTGATGATGAAGGGTTTAGGGTTTGATCCGTGATGATGAAGGGTTTAGGGTTTGATCCATGATGATGAAGGGTTTAGAGTGATGATGAAGGGTTTAGGGTTTGGTGGGTGAGGATGAAGGGTTTAGGGTTTGTGGGTGATGATGAAGGGTTTAGGGTTTGATCCGTGATGATGAAGGGTTTAGGGTTTGATCCATGATGATGAAGGGTTTAGAGTGATGATGAAGGGTTTAGGGTTTGGTGGGTGAGGATGAAGGGTTTAGGGTTTGTGGGTGATGATGAAGGGTTAAGGGTTTGGTGGGTGATGATGAAGGGTTTAGGGTTCGATTCATGATCATGAGGGGTTTAGAGTGATGATGAAGGGTTTAGGGTTTGATCCGTGATGATGAAGGGTATAGGGTTCGATCCGTGATGATGAAGGGTTTAGGGTTTGGTCCGTGATGATGAAGGGTTTAGGGTTCAATTCATTATGATGAGGGGTTTAGAGTGATGATGAAGGGTTTAGGGTTTGATCCGTGATGATGAAGGGTATAGGGTTCGATCCGTGATGATGAAGGGTTTAGGGTTTGGTCAGTGATGATGAAGGGTTTAGGGTTTGATCCGTGATGATGAAGGGTTTAGAGTGATGATGAAGGGTTTAGGGTTTGATCCGTGATGATGAAGGGTATAGAGTGATGATGAAGGGTTTAGGGTTTGTGGGTGATGATGAAGGGTTTAGGGTTTGTGGGTGATGATGAAGGGTTTAGGGTTTGTGGGTGATGATGAAGGGTTTAGGGTTTGATCCATGATGATGAAGGGTATAGGGTTCGATCCGAGATGATGAAGGGTTTAGGGTTTGGTGGGTGATGATGAAGGGTTTAGGGTTTGTGAGTGATGATGAAGGGTTTAGGGTTTGATCCGTGATGGTGAAGGGTTTAGAGTGATGATGAAGGGTTTAGGGTTTGATCCATGATGATGAAGGGTTTAGAGTGATGATGAAGGGTTTAGGGTTTGGTCCGTGATGATGAAGGGTTTAGGGTTTGGTGGGTGATGATGAAGGGTTTAGGGTTTGGTGGGTGATGATGAAGGGTTTAGAGTGATGATGAAGGGTTTAGGGTTTGGTGGGTAATGATGAAGGGTTTAGGGTTTGTGAGTGATGATGAAGGGATTAGGGTTCGATTCATGATGATGAGGGGTTTAGAGTGATGATGAAGGGTTTAGGGTTTGATCCGTGATGATGAAGGGTTTAGGGTTTGGTGGGTGATGATGAAGGGTTTAGGGTTTAATCCGTGATGATGAAGGGTTTAGGGTTTGATCTGTGACGATGGAGGGTTTAGGGTTTGGTGGGTGATGATGAATGGTTTAGGGTTTGTGAGTGATGATGAAGGGTTTAGGGTTTGGTGGGTGATGATGAATGGTTTAGGGTTTGTGAGTGATGATGAAGGGATTAGGGTTCGATTCATGATGATGAGGGGTTTAGAGTGATGATGAAGGGTTTAGGGTTTGATCCGTGATGATGAAGGGTTTAGGGTTTGGTGGGTGATGATGAAGGGTTTAGGGTTTGATCCGTGATGATGAAGGGTTTAGGGTTTGATCTGTGATGATGAAGGGTTTAGGGTTTGGTGGGTGATGATGAATGGTTTAGGGTTTGTGAGTGATGATGAAGGGTTTAGGGTTTGGTGGGTGATGATGAATGGTTTAGGGTTTGTGAGTGATGATGAAGGGTTTAGGGTTTGATCCGTGATGGTGAAGGATTTAGGGTTTGATCCATGATGATGAAGGGTTTAGAGTGATGATGAAGGGTTTAGGGTTTGGTGGGTGATGATGAAGGGTTTAGGGTTTGTGGGTGATGATGAAGGGTTTAGGGTTTGATCCGTGATGGTGAAGGGTTTAGGGTTTGATCCATGATGATGAAGGGTTTAGAGTGATGATGAAGGGTTTAGGGTTTGGTGGGTGATGATGAAGGGTTTAGGGTTTGGTGGGTGATGATGAAGGGTTTAGGGTTTGATCCGTGATGATGAAGGGTTTAGGGTTTGATCTGTGATGATGAAGGGTTTAGGGTTTGGTGGGTGATGATGAATGGTTTAGGGTTTGTGAGTGATGATGAAGGGTTTAGGGTTTGATCCGTGATGGTGAAGGATTTAGGGTTTGATCCATGATGATGAAGGGTTTAGAGTGATGATGAAGGGTTTAGGGTTTGGTGGGTGATGATGAAGGGTTTAGGGTTTGTGGGTGATGATGAAGGGTTTAGGGTTTGATCCGTGATGATGAAGGGTTTAGGGTTTGATCCATGATGATGAAGGGTTTAGAGTGATGATGAAGGGTTTAGGGTTTGGTGGGTGAGGATGAAGGGTTTAGGGTTTGTGGGTGATGATGAAGGGTTAAGGGTTTGGTGGGTGATGATGAAGGGTTTAGGGTTCGATTCATGATCATGAGGGGTTTAGAGTGATGATGAAGGGTTTAGGGTTTGATCCGTGATGATGAAGGGTATAGGGTTCGATCCGTGATGATGAAGGGTTTAGGGTTTGGTCCGTGATGATGAAGGGTTTAGGGTTCAATTCATTATGATGAGGGGTTTAGAGTGATGATGAAGGGTTTAGGGTTTGATCCGTGATGATGAAGGGTATAGGGTTCGATCCGTGATGATGAAGGGTTTAGGGTTTGGTCCGTGATGATGAAGGCTTTAGGGTTTGATCCGTGATGATGAAGGGTTTAGAGTGATGATGAAGGGTTTAGGGTTTGATCCGTGATGATGAAGGGTATAGAGTGATGATGAAGGGTTTAGGGTTTGTGGGTGATGATGAAGGGTTTAGGGTTTGTGGGTGATGATGAAGGGTTTAGGGTTTGTGGGTGATGATGAAGGGTTTAGGGTTTGATCCATGATGATGAAGGGTATAGGGTTCGATCCGAGATGATGAAGGGTTTAGGGTTTGGTGGGTGATGATGAAGGGTTTAGGGTTTGATTCACGATGATGAGGGGTTTACAGTGATGATGAAGGGTTTAGGGTTCGATCCATGATGATGAAGGGTTTAGACTCTAAACTTTAGAGTGATGATGAAGGGTTTAGGGTTTGATCCGTGATGATGAAGGGTATAGAGTGATGATGAAGGGTTTAGGGTTTGGTGGGTGATGATGAAGGGTTTAGGGTTTGATCCATGATGATGAAGGGTTTAGAGTGATGATGAAGGGTTTAGGGTTTGGTGGGTGATGATGAAGGGTTTAGGGTTTGTGAGTGATGATGAAGGGTTTAGGGTTTGATCCGTGATGATGAAGGGTTTAGGGTTTGATGCATGATGATGAAGGGTTTAGGGTTTGTGGGTGATGATGAAGGGTTTAGGATGAAGGGCGCTCAGATCCTTCTGTCTTCGATCTGTGAGAGTCTTAAATGATCCGAGTCCCTGAACTCCACCTTCAGGATCTCACCACACAATTAAAGTTCCAGCGGGCGAACCTGCTCCACCGGTCGGTGACGCAGAGAACATTCCAAGAGGTTCTGGACGGCTCCAGGCGATGGGAGCGTACGCAGACCATAATAAGAGGACTGCTGCTGCTGACTGGAGCTCCGCTGGAAGACAACCAGAGGTAAACCTCAGGCTCTGGCTCACAACCAGCCCTGGAACCAGCTCGGTGGAAAAAGGAGTTTGAGAGGCTTGATGAGGAGCAGATTGCGATGTCTGGAGGACTGGGTGAGAACATCTCCAGAACTGCGGGTCTTGTTGGGTGTTCTGGGTGTGTGAGAGGTGTCTGAGGGACAGCGGGTCACTGACGGGTCACTGACGGCGGTGGGGGGTGAATCTGTGCAGCCTGATTCCACAGAAGAGCTACACTGTAAACATTTACAGTAAAATATACACCGTGTATATAATAATACCGTGTGGAAGTATAACACTAAATGAATGCGATAAAAGCTCCGATCAACTTTAAACCTGTTTTCGGTACCAGGGTTAAACGCAAACGGACAGTAAACGACAATAAATTCAGACTTTTAAACCTCTTTCCCGATTACTCACTGTTCAGGTTTTGTTTGTGTCCAAGTCTCTCCTCAGACGGTTAAAGGTTCCTTTAAAAATATACGTAGCAGTAAAATCAGAGGGAAGAATACTGTCACATTTACAGCGTCACCCTCAAATCTTCTTCATTTCATTTGATGTATTTGATGTAAATGTTTACAGCAGATCTCTTTTTTACTTATATTTAGTGTGTTATTTAGTAAATAAAAGGAAACGGCTGAAATGGTTCAAAGGCGTCAGAAGAGGCAGTGACATCACAGTGTGGTTTTAATGTTATGGCCGATCAGTAATAAGGTTTCGTATATACCGTGTTTTGGCTGTAATGTTTGTATTTAGCTCCACAGGTTCCCCGTGGAGAAGGTTGTGGGTTTGAATTTGTCTGAGATGACGTGACGACGATGAAGCTCAGACCTAAAGCTACGAGGAAGAGCGACTGACTCCTTCATTCTTCTCTGACAAAATCAAAGCAGGACTTGGTTATTTAAGGAAACCGACTGACAAGGAGGCGCCGTGACTTGAGTGACAGCAGCTGAACGTCAACATCTTCACCACAACTCCAGAACTATTTCATGCATCATCGTCACATTTCAAACATTAGTCAGATTCTAATGTTTGGCTCCGCCCCCTTGTACCACAGTAACAGTCTGTGTCTCCTCCTGTCGTCTGTGAGGAGGTCTGAGGACACATGGAGAAGATCTGAGACCATTCCTCCACACAGAACCTCTCCACCTCCTTCAGGATCTGAGGTCCACACTGGTGGACTCTCCTCTGCAGCACATCCCACAGATGTTCTGGTGGATTCGGTTCAGGTGACTGGACTGGTCATGACAGAACCTTTATTCTGTGACCTCTGAACCATTCTTGGGTTGATGTTGAGGTGATCTTCAGAACATTGTCCTGCTGGAAGGTCCAACCACGACCCACTTTAAGGTTCCTGACAGGCTTTTAGGTCTTCATCCAGTATCTGCTGGTCTTGGATGGAGTCCATGGAACCATGTCCTTAACAAGGTGTCCAGAACCTTTGGAAGAAAAACAGCCCCACAGCATCAGAGATCCACCACCTGACTTCACAGTGGGTGTGAGGGGCTTTTCTCTATTGCTTCCTAGCTTGTAGCAGCGTTAGCTTGTGTGTGGACGACAGCAGAGCCTTTTTTCCTGCTACCCTCCCAAACAGCTGGTGTTGGTGTCGGCGCCATCTGATGGTGGTTAGGGAGACTTTCTGACCCCAAGATTCGGCTGACCTCTGGCCTCTGATCTCTGACCTCTGGCCTCTGACCTCTGGCCTCTCTAGCTGTGATCCTTGGACAGTCACTGTTCAACACTTCAGAGTTCCTGTTCAAGGAGGTGAAAACCAGACTGGAAATATGCTTCAGTTTAATCTCAGGATTTACTGGAGGCTCGTGTTTTAAAGACAAACATTTGTTTGATGTTTAGAATGTTCTGCTCGTGGTTTTTTTTATTTTGTTTCTCGAGATGACGGTTAGACGACAGATAGAACTGAAGTCATGGCTGTGGATGGACCATGTCTTCTGACTGCTGAGGTGATGAAATGCTGTTCTGTCGCTTGTGTTCTTACCCCAGGCATGATGACATCATCAAAGGCGGTGGCTTCCATGGTTCTGTTTCTGGTATTCATTCTAGAGAAGCGAGGATACTGCTGGTCTCCACCTCTTGCCGGTCTCAACAAGGTAAAAAGACCCCCTCCCACCCTAAAGGCCCATATATGGGCATCTGCGTCAAAGGGAAAGGAAGCAGACCTGACGCTGCTGCAGCGTTCTCTACTGATGATGTCATCATGAGTCATGAGACCCCAACTCATGTGGGAACATTAACCTCTTAAGACAATCATAGAGAGATCCATAACGTGTGTCTGAACCTGGATCTGAAGAATCCAGGTTCAGACTCCATCCCTCCACCATCAAAACAGACTCCACCCCTCCACCATCAAACCAGACTCCACCCCTCCACCTCCAAACCAGACTCCACCCCTCCACCATCAAAACAGACTCCACCCCTCCACCATCAAAACAGACTCCACCCCTCCACCATCAAACCAGACTCCACCCCTCCACCTCCAAACCAGACTCCACCCCTCCACCATCAAAACAGACTCCACCCCTCCACCATCAAACCAGACACCACCCCTCCACCTTGAAAACAGACTCCATCCCTCCACCATCAAACCAGACTCCACCCCTCCACCATCAAAACAGACTCCACCCCTCCACCATCAAAACAGACTCCACCCCTCCACCTTCAAACCAGACTCCACCCCTCCACCATCAAAACAGACTCCACCCCTCCACCATCAAAACAGACTCCACCCCTCCACATTCAAAACAGACTCCACCCCTCCACCATCAAAACAGACTCCACCCCTCCACCTTCAAAACAGACTCCATCCCTCCACCATCAAAACAGACTCCACCCCTCCACCTTCAAACCAGACTCCACCCCTCCACCTTCAAAACAGACTCCATCCCTCCACCATCAAAACAGGCTCCACCCCTCCACCATCAAACCAGACTCCATCCCTCCACCATCAAAACAGACTCCACCCCTCCACCTTCAAACCAGACTCCACCCCTCCACCTTCAAAACAGACTCCACCCCTCCACAATCAAAACAGACTTAGATGAAAGTTCTGGAGTAACTGCTTGCAGCAAGACTAATAGGTTAACTAACTCATTACTAGGTTAACTAACTCGTTACTAGGTTGACTAACTCATTACTAGGTTAACTAACTCTTTACTAGGTCGACTAACTCCTTACTAGCCGCTACTACTAGTTTGATGAGATAAGCTGGAAAGGGGAGCTAACATGCTAACATGCTAAAATACGGATTCCAGCAGGAAATGATGAAGCCATCGCACCTTCATCGGCGGGAGAGAAGAGACGGTGAGTCTGAAGGTTGTCTTCTGCTTTCCTCTACAAGTAATGAGCTGTGAAAAAGTATTGGACCCACCCTGGTTCCTTCCACCTCTGTGGATCTCAGCACAACCGGACCATCGGAACATAATTCTTCATTCGGTCCTATGCTGTAGTCCCCCAAGAGCAGGGGAAAAGCCCCCCAATCCCCTGCGTTGTGCAGTACCCCTGATTGAACTGTGAACTTTTGTCTGAAAATCTTGGGTTTTTGTTAAAGAAAAAAAACGCTCCCACTGTTGAGTAAATATAAACTATAAAAGTAAATATAAACTATAAAAGTAAATATAAACTATAAAAGTAAATATAAACTATAAAAGTAAATATAAACTATGAAAGTAAATATAAACTTTAAAAGTAAATATAAACTTTAAAAGTAAATATAAACTATAAAAGTAAATATAAACTATAAAAGTAAATATAAACTATAAAAGTAAATATAAACTATGAAAGTAAATATAAACTTTAAAAGTAAATATAAACTTTAAAAGTAAATATAAACTATAAAAGTAAATATAAACTATAAAAGTAAATATAAACTATAAAAGTAAATATAAACTATAAAAGTAAATATAAACTATGAAAGTAAATATAAACTTTAAAAGTAAATATAAACTATAAAAGTAAATATGAAAGTAAATATAAACTATAAAAGTAAATATAAACTATAAAAGTAAATATAAACTATGAAAGTAAATATGAAAGTAAATATAAACTATAAAAGTAAATATAAACTATAAAAGTAAATATAAACTATAAAAGTAAATATAAACTATAAAAGTAAATATAAACTATGAAAGTAAATATAAACTTTAAAAGTAAATATAAACTTTAAAAGTAAATATAAACTATAAAAGTAAATATAAACTATGAAAGTAAATATAAACTTTAAAAGTAAATATAAACTATAAAAGTAAATATGAAAGTAAATATAAACTATAAAAGTAAATATAAACTATAAAAGTAAATATAAACTATAAAAGTAAATATGAAAGTAAATATAAACTATAAAAGCAAATATAAACTATAAAAGTAAATATAAAATATGAAAGTAAATATAAACTATAAAAGTAAATATAAACTATGAAAGTAAACATAAACTATAAAAGTAAATATAAACTATAAAAGTAAACATAAACTATAAAATTAAATATAAACTATAAAAGTAAATATAAACTATGAAAGTAAATATGAAATATAAAAGTAAATATGAAAGTAAATATAAACTATATAAGTAAATATAAACTATAAAAGTAAATATAAACTATGAAAGTAAATATAAACTATAAAAGTATATATAAACTATGAAAGTAAATATAAACTTTAAAAGTAAATATAAACTATGAAAGTAAATATAAACTATAAAAGTAAATATAAACTATAAAAGTAAATATAAACAATGAAATTGAATATAAACTATAAAAGTAAATATAAACTATAAAAGTAAATATAAACTTTAAAAGTAAATATAAACTATAAAAGTAAATATAAACTATATAAGTACATATAAACTATAAAAGTAAATATAAACTATGAAAGTAAATATAAACTATAAAAGTAAATATAAACTATGAAAGTAAATATAAACTCTAGAGTAAATATAAACTATAAAAGTGAATATAAACTATAAAAGTAAATATAAACTATGAAATTAAATATAAACTATAAAAGTAAATATAAACTATAAAAGTAAATATAAACTATAAAGTAATTATAAACTATAAAAGTAAATATAAACTATGAAAGTAAATATAAACTATAAAAGTAAATATAAACAATGAAAGTAAATATAAACTATGAAAGTAAATATGAACTATGAAAGTAAATATGAAAGTAAATATAAACTATAAAAGCAAATATAAACTATGAAAGTAAACATAAACTATGAAAGTAAATATAAACTATAAAAGTAAACAAACTATAAAATTAAATATAAACTATAAAAGTAAACATAAACTATAAAATTAAATATAAACTATAAAAGTAAATATAAACTATGAAAGTAAATATGAAATATAAAAGTAAATATGAAAGTAAATATAAACTATTTAAGTAAATATAAACTATAAAAGTAAATATAAACTATGAAAGTAAATATAAACTATAAAAGAAAATATAAACTATGAAAGTAAATATAAACTTTAAAAGTAAATATAAACTATGAAAGTAAATATAAATTATGAAATTAAATATAAACTATAAAAGTAAATATAAACAATGAAATTGAATGTAAACTATAGAAGTAAATATAAACTATAAAAGTAAATATAAACTTTAAAGTAAATATAAACTATAAAAGTAAATATAAACTATAAAAGTAAATATGAACTATATAAGTAAATATAAACTATAAAAGTAAATATAAACTATGAAAGTAAATATAAACTATAAAAGTAAATATAAACTATAAAAGTAAATATAAACTATGAAAGTAAATATAAACTTTAAAAGTAAATATAAACTATGAAAGTAAATATAAACTATGAAAATAAATATAAACTATAAAAGTAAATATAAACAATGAAATTGAATATAAACTATAAAAGTAAATATAAACTATAAAAGTAAATATAAACTATGAAAGTAAATATAAACTATAAAAGTAAATATAAACTATGAAAGTAAATATGAACTATAAAAGTAAAATAAAACTATTAGATCAAAATATGAAATATGAGTAAAATATGAACTATAAAAGTAAATAATAACTATAAAAGTAAATATGAACGATAAAAGTAAATATAATAACTACAAAAGTAAATATGAAAAACATCAAGTATACCAAACAGATCCATTTCGTTCAATTCATACGCAAGGACTCTGAACTAAATCAGATCAAAGGTTGAGAATTTTTAGCCGGTCTATGTGGGGATCAAATTTAAACTTGATTAATGCAATTGTTGTTGAGTTATGGCATTATTACAAAGCTGGATCTGTGTGAAAAAGGCTCCGCCCCCTCAGAGACTGAATCCTAAAAACCACCAAACTACACCAAGAACTGGTTCCAGCTGGACCGGACTCACCAAGACCTGATATATCACAACCAGAGGGTCCAGTAGTTCTTCATAGTTATGCCACAGAGGATGCAGCTTATGATTGTTATTTCTGTCTAATGCAGATTCAGCAAATTTCACAGAGTATGAATTCCAACTTGCGATCGGGATCTCGGACCTGGATCTCATCCAAGACTTTCTCAACAGTCTCCGCTTTCCTCTACCCATCAACAGCGCCATTGAAGTCACCGGCGTTAACGCGTCCACAGGTAGAACCTCACCCTTTCACCCGGTCCACATCAATCCACGATGTCCTCCTCACTGAACCTGTGTCTGCTGTTGCTCCACAGTGTGTTCTTCAGAACCCACCGGATACCAGTGCAAGTGTAAGCCCAACTTTGCTTTGCCTCCGAGCAGCTGTGACACTCATGGGTCCTGTGATGTCATCGCTGGAGACCCGTGCAAATGTATCAACGCCTTACCAGATGGTGGTCCGCTCTGTCAGGACAAATGCAGTCTAATCGATGAGAAAGAAGGTGCTACTTATTACCTGGTTACCATAGTTACCTGTAAGCGAACACGTCTGACCCGAGTCACGTCTGACCCGACATCAGGGAACACGTCTGACCCGACACCAGCATCAGGGAACACGTCTGACCCGACACCAGCATCAGGGAACACGTCTGACCCGACACCAGCATCAGGGAACACGTCTGACCCGACACTATCATCAGGGAACACGTCTGACCCGACACCAGCATCATGGAACACGTCTGACCCGACACCAGCATCAGGGAACACGTCTGACCCGATACCAACATCAGGGAACACGTCTGACCCGACACCAGCATCATGGAACACGTCTGACCCGACACCAGCATCAGGGAACACGTCTGACCCGACACCAGCATCAGGGAACACGTCTGACCCGACACTATCATCAGGGAACACGTCTGACCCGACACCAGCATCATGGAACACGTCTGACCCGACACCAGCATCAGGGAACACGTCTGACCCGACACCAGCATCAGGGAACACGTCTGACCCGACACTAGCATCAGGGAACACGTCTGACCCGACACCAGCATCAGGGAACACGTCTGACCCGATACCAACATCAGGGAACACGTCTGACCCGACATCAGGGAACACGTCTGACCCGACACCAACATCAGGGAACACGTCTGACCCGACACCAACATCAGGGAACACGTCTGACCCGACATCAGGGAACACGTCTGACCCGACATCAGGGAACACGTCTGACCCGACACCAACATCAGGGAACACGTCTGACCCGACATCAGGGAACACGTCTGACCCGACAACAACATCAGGGAACACGTCTGACCCGACACCAACATCAAGGGAAACCGTCCGACCCGACACCAATATCAGGGAACACGTCTGACCCGTCACCAACATCAGGGAACACGTCTGACCCGACACCAGCATCAGGGAACACGTCTGACCCGACACCAACATCAGGGAACACGTCTGACCCGACATCAGGGAACACGTCTGACCCGACACCAACATCAGGGAACACGTCTGACCCGACACCAACATCAGGGAACACGTCTGACCCGACATCAGGGAACAAGTCTGACCCGACACCAACATCAGGGAACACGTCTGACCCGACACTAACATCAGGGAACACGTCTGACCCGACATCAGGGAACAAGTCTGACCCGACACCAACATCAGGGAACACGTCTGACCCGACACTAACATCAGGGAACACGTCTGACCCGACACCAGCATCAGGGAACACGTCTGACCCGACACCAACATCAGGGAACACGTCTGACCCGACATCAGGGAACACGTCTGACCCGACACCAACATCAGGGAACACGTCTGACCCGACACCAACATCAGGGAACACGTCTGACCCGACATCAGGGAACAAGTCTGACCCGACACCAACATCAGGGAACACGTCTGACCCGACACCGACATCAGGGAACACGTCTGACCCGACACCGACATCAGGGAACTTAAGAGTATGTTATAAATAACTGGAGTGTGAAGTTTGACCCTCATGAAGTTTGTTCTGTAGAGAAGAGGTTGTCGGTTACACTGGATCTGGACTTCGATGCTTCGTTTGGGAACCCGTCCAGCGAGGTGTACCAGAGAGTCAACGCTTCTGTAAGTCACGATGTGTGCGAGAGTTTCTGATGTGTTTCCATGTTCCTGACGTCGTTTCTGAAGAAGTACCAGACCGTGTCGTTCTTTTCTAACAGATTCAAGAACAGTGTCGGCGCTTCATCTTGTGTCTACAGAAAGTCCAAATAACTCAGGTCGGGTAGGTCTGCCGGAACCGTCACAAAGATGCTCGAGTTTAAGAGTTTTGAGACAGGATTTAAAAACAGGAGGGTGGGGGGAGGCGACCTCCCGAGGAGGGAAACTCGTTCCGTCCAAATCCAAAGCTACTGGACTTCTGTTTGGGCTTGGAGACATTTCTCCTGTTGTCCAAGAGGCTCCTTCAGGCCTCCCTGTTGGTGGGGGTCAGAGGTTCTGGACCTTGAAACTATTGTTTACAGTGTTTGGTCGTGACAAAATGCTCTTGTACTGTTACCATGTTTACGGTCCATTTAGTTTTTTAGTCTTGCACACGTCACATTGTCACTAATAAATATATATAAATATATATAAATATATATTTATATATATATATATATATTTATATATATATATATATATATAAATATATATAAATATATATATATATATATATATATATATATATATATATATATATATATATATATATATATAACTGAAATATTAAAGAAAAGGTGAAACAGATTAAAACAAGTATTTGGCGATGGGGGGCTCTGCTGCCCTCTACTGGCAGTAAGAGGCACCAACCCTCTGTAGTCACATCCCAGCAGTTTGTGGTTCTGGTTTTAAAAGATTCTTAGATGCTCTGTGGGATTGGACCCAACATAAGATGTTCTGTGGGTTCCTGTTCAGGGGATAAGATGTTCTGTGGGTTCAGATCTAGAGATTTTTATACAACTTAGAATGCGGAGGTTTGACATTTAAGCTTCATCAGATGAGGATCCGCTCTGTCAGAATAAAGAAGTACCAGATCTTCTATTTGGTGGTTCCCATCAGTTTTCCAGAAGAGATCATGAGGATGTTCTGGACTGCAGTGAAGCTGCTTGTGATTGGACTTTAATCGGTCTCTAATTCTGTCCCACAGGAGAGGAAGCACCATCTTCATGTACACCGTGACGGCAATCTTGATTGAAGAGCAGGAGATCGTAGCGGCAGAATCGGGGATCGTCTCGAATCTGGCAGCCACATACCCGGTTCTGGTGGACAGTATGAGAGTTTGACACATTTCTGAAACATTTACCCTGATTGATCTTCTCACATTATGAGTGTCAGTTCATTTTGTGTCTGATTTTGGAAGGCCAAAAAAACTTGACATCCGAACAGCAGGAAGTGTTTCTGGGGAAGGAAATTATTCTGACCTGTGGTCCACCGCCAGAAGAACTCAACTTTGGGAGCGACTGGTCTGCAGAGTGGAGACGCGACGATGAGTTGGTCAACGAAGATGATCTGCACATCTTTTCAAGAATAAATGGAAAAGCAGCCCTAACCATAACCAAATTTTACTTTTCAGACCAGGGTAAGAGGTGATGATGATGATGATGATGATGATGATGATGATGATGATGATGATGTCATCGACGTCAACTCTGGAAAAGTTCTGGTCTTTTGGTCTTTTCAACCTCAGAACCAATAATATGTCCAAAGCTCTCGAAACAAGAAGCTTCCTTGTAGCATTGTTAGGGACAATGGATGGGAGGAGCAATTCTGAGGGAGGAGCACCCTTCACCTACGGTGTTCAGGAGGTGAAGGGTGTCAGATTGATGAGGATGAAGATAGAGACAGGAGGTGTGAAGAAGATGGAATTGGCTGTGGTGAACACGTGTTTGAAGAAGAGGGTGGAGCACCTGGTGACATAAGAGTGGAGGTAGAAGCTTCATCCTATGCAGAAGATGGTGGTGACGGAGGAGAACGTAGCCACACATCATAGAATGGAAGCATGTAGGACCACTCTGATGGTGCAGTAGAGGAAAAGAGCAGAAGGTGGAGCAGACGATCAGATGTGGAAGTTGAGGAAGGAAAGCCGCTGTGTGAACTTCATGGAGGTGAGAAATGCTCTGGGTAGTAGCGAAGATCAGCCGGATGATGAGATCAGGAGACTTGGTGGTTGATGGAGGAGGTTCAGGAGAGAGTAAGCAGGAAAAGGTTTGAGATGAAGAAAGTAGGCAGGAGTACAGAGAGAGGAGACGTAAGGAGAAGAGTGATGTCTGTGATGAGATCTATGAGAGGTTGGATAGGAAGGGAGGAGAAGAGGACTTGTACTGATTGGTGAGGCAGAGAGATGGAGATGGGAAGGATGTGCAGCAGGTTAGGGTGATCAAGGATAGAGATGGAAATGTGCTTACAAGTAAGGAGAGTGTGAGGGAAAGATGAAAGGAGGACTTTGGAGAACTGATGAATGAAGACAAATGAGAGAGAGAGAGAGAGAGAGAGAGAGAGAGAGAGAGAGAGAGAGAGACGGGTGGAAGGTGTGAGACCGGTAAATCAAAAAGTCCCAAGGATCAGTAATGTGAAGTGAGAGCAGCTTTAAGGGGAAGCAGAGATGAAGATGTTCAGATGTTCTCTGGGAGTGAGGAGGAAGGACAGGATTAGAAAGGAGACATCAGAGGGACAGTCCAGGTGAGACGTCCTGGAGACAAAGTCAGAGAGGACAGACTGAGATGGTTCTGACCCGTGAAGAAGAGGAATAGTGGATCTACTGGTAGAAAGATGCTGGAGATGGAGCTACATGCAGGAGAAGAAGGGGAGGAGCAAAGAGGAGGTTTGTCGATGTGGTGACAGAGGACATACAGTTGGTTAGATCTGCTGTGGAGACCCTGAAGGGAAAAGTTTGAAGGTTTTGATACGGACTGATGTTTGTTAAAAAACTTGAGTCACTGGAAGAGAAAAATGACTTTAATACATATTTTAAGGTAGTTGAGAAAATTCAATATCACAGTCCTCAAGAAGGACGTGAGCAAATGTTTAAAAGCCTCTGCTGCTCCTGAGATGAGCTTTTTTTTCACACAGTAGTGTTCTCACTGACTTCCTGTCTGACTTCCTGTCTGCTGTCTGACTTCCTGTCTGACTTCCTGTATGCTTTCTGACTTCCTGTCTGACTTTCTGTCTAACTTGCTGTCTGCTGTCTGACTTCCTGTCTGACTTCCTGTCTGAATTCCTGCCTGACTTCCTGTATGCTGTCTGACTTCCTGTCTGACTTTCTGTCTAACTTGCTGTCTGTTGTCTGACTTCCTGTCTGACTTCCTGTCTGAATTCCTGTCTGACCTCCTGTCTGCTCTCTGACTTCCTCTCTGACTTCCTGTCTGACTTCCTGTCTGACTTTCTGTCTGACTTTCTGTCTGACTTGCTGTCTGACTTGCTGTCTGACTTGCTGTCTGACTTCCTGTCTGACTTCCTCTCTGACTTTCTGTCTGACTTGCTGTCTGACTTCCTGTCTGACTTCCTGACTGACTTTCTGTCTGACTTGCTGTCTGACTTCCTGTCTGACTTCCTCTCTGACTTTCTGTCTGACTTGCTGTCTGACTTGCTGTCTGACTTCCTGTCTGACTTCCTGTCTGAATTCCTGTCTGACCTCCTGTCTGCTCTCTGACTTCCTCTCTGACTTTCTGTCTGACTTGCTGTCTGACTTGCTGTCTGACTTCCTGTCTGACTTCCTGTCTGACTTCCTGTCTGAATTCCTGTCTGACCTCCTGTCTGCTCTCTGACTTCCTCTCTGACTTTCTGTCTGACTTCCTGTCTGACTTCCTGTCTGACTTTCTGTCTGACTTTCTGTCTGACTTTCTGTCTGACTTTCTGTCTGACTTCCTGTCTGACTTTCTGTCTGACTTTCTGTCTGACTTCCTGTCTGACTTCCTGTCTGTTCTCTGACTTCCTGTCTGACTTCCTGTCAGACTTCCTGTCTGCTCTCTGACTTCCTGTCTGCTGTCTAACTTCCTGTCTGACTTCCTGTCTGACTTCCTGTGGCTAAAGGTCGATACGTGTGTAAGTTGAGAGGCAACAATCAGGCCCTGAAGGTTGTTTTCAGGGAGCAGTCAAGCGCCATCGCAGCCATCATGTCACCGGTGATCACAGTTTCGCCCGTCACAATCCAAGTGGCGTGCACCGCTGGGAGGTCGGTGACACTGCTCTGCTCCGTCAACAGGCCCTATAAGGTGGAGTTCAGAGACATACCTGAAGCAGGTAAAACAAGAAGCCGCCGGGGGGGAAATCGCTGACATATTGGTGTATGTCAGAACCTACACTGTAAAAACGTCTGTATCAAAGAAGGTCAAATAACGGCGGATGTGGTTTCAAGAATTTCCCCGTGACAAATACAAGACCTTCGGGTAAATCACCAGATCAACAGTAAACGTGTTTACGGTACGAGGTCATTGCATAAAACGACAGTGAGTTACTAGAAATTTAGATTTTTTTTTAACCGATGAATCAACGTGATTTGATAAATAATTTTTTTCCAAAGCAAATTCCAATCTGCTTTGCAATAAATCTGTAATTTAAACAGCATAATACCGTTTTTTTAAATGATTGAACTTTCCACACATTATGACTATAAAAAAAGGAAGTTGTTTACTCTTTCTTGGTTCATCCTCATCATCATACGCGCTACTGATTTGAGTTTCCCCGTTGTTTACTGTGGCTCAGATTTTTACCGTACTTTCACTGACAAACTTTACAGTGTGGTATTAACATGTAGAGTTTAGAGCAAATTATATTACAAACCGAAACAAAATGCAAACAGAGTCATTTACTGCCTTTAATGCGGCGCCCTTGTACCAAAACACCTTTACAGGAAATCCCTTTCCTTCTTTCACGGTCATTTTTCTTCTCTTAAACACACTCACTACTTTTTCCCATTGAAGTTCTGGAAACACAGCCGTTGGTATTTTACAGTGAATTTGTTTTACAGTGTAAAACCGTGGCGCCGCATGTTTTCACCGATACTCTCCTCGTTTGAATCTTCAGGGGTCGACGAGAGCATCAGCCATACCTTTACGGTTAGTAATTGTGCAGACCGGCAGAAGACGTTTAGGTGTCAGGAAAAGAACTTCACGGAGTTCTACAAGGAGATAACGCTGGGCCTGTTGGACTTTGACACGGAGCGTGAGTTCTGATCCAACCTCTACAGCGGCTGAGACGAGACGGCCCGGTTACTATCTGTGCACTGTACACCTTTCTGTCCAGGTGTGCTATGCGCCAATGATCCCGTCTTCGGTGATGGAAACCTTGGCAATGAGGCTGTCGGTCCCTGCGAGTCCGACAAGGTGGGAGAAATGATCGCCATCTGTAAGGAAAGCGGGCTGTGGGAGGTCCGGGTGGACAACTGTGTGCTGAGAGCCATTCAGGAGCTGCTGGATCAGTCCCAGGTAACCGCCTTCTCCAGCCGAGCTGAGCCCAGGTGGATTTGGACTCTTGACGTCTGGGAGACTTTCAGAAGGAGCGCTCGGATCTTTACCTGAAGTGAAACTCCACAGTACCAGACTCTGGTAACCTCTACAGGATGAGAATGTTAGTTTATTCTGGGATGGGGTTTTTCTGGTGACCCCTGACGGTTTGACCTGAGGGCTCTCCAGCCGTAGGAACCACGTTTCTGGTGAGATCGGTACCTTCGTCTTCTGTAACCTCTTATCCTTTGGACCATTCAGCAGGCCGTCACATCCTCAAAGCATAGAGACAAACAACCATCAACTTTCTGGTGGTGATGGCTTCATGACACCATGGCTTCATGTTGACGGTGACTTTGTCAATGACGGGCCTGGGTTTTGGAGGAGCTCAGGCAGACGGCACATCTCCTCCTGACGGGCTGAAGAAGTACTCCCAGCTGCTCCTGAAGGAGGAGGAGATATAAAACGGTTGCTGCAGACTGTTTGTCCTTTAATCCTGTCAGCAGAGCGTTAGCCACATGGGACAAAGGTCCAACTACTGCTTCCATTGAGAGCCTGTTGCTGTGCGTGGACCGGTTCCTTCATTAGTTTGACTATCAACCAGTGTCCTGGGCAGAGTGATGCTGGGGGCAGCAGAGTGAAGCAGGAAGTCTAGAGGGGTGAAAGGTCGACACCCAGAGACTTAGGAATGACCACACCCAGATTTCTACCGAGAAAGGTCCAAGGGATCGCTGTGGTTTCCCTGCAAAGACGGGATCTTTGGGGTCTAGTCCCCTCATTGGTGGGAGGTCCGTCCTCCTCATGGCCCAGAGGAAGGGAGAATGCGTGGGCTAGTCTCGCCTCCATGGGCTGCAGAATATTCTCCCTCTTTGCCTCCTTGCATCTCCTTTTCTGGGGTCCTAGAAGGAAGAGTTACAGCTGGTCTGCTGCTACTCTCTCAGAAGAGAGGGTACCGAAGGTCTGAGGATACCTTCAACTGTCAGCTGGCTTTGGGTCCGGTTGGCCAGCTGGGTGTAATACCTGGGATGTCTGGCACCAAACAAGGCCAGTGATGTTCGGAGCCCAATCTTCTGAGCAAACATGCAAGGACAGCCGGTGGCGTTGGCGCTGGTGTTGATACATAAACAACATATGTTGTTTATACGTTATACATTCTTAAGAGGTTCTTTTGACGCTGCTGTTGGGTTTGGGGTCCTTTGACTGGACTGCTTCTTCGCCAGGAGTCTTACAGGAGGGCTCATACGTATGAATACGAGAATAGTTGGTCTCTGTACGATAGAACTAAATGTTACTGGGCGACCGTAGTTCTCTGAGTGAAGACAACGTCTCTCCTCCACAGTCTGCTGTCTCTCAGGCTGACCGACTCACGGTTGTGTTTTTTATGTCCGACAGACCTTGAATAACCTTTCACTGCCAAAGTTCTTGGGGAGACTCAGCGAAGTGGCTGTGAATCTAACGGATCCGTTGTCCGAGTCTCCTTCCTCCATCAACGCCATCGTTGAAATACTCTCCAGTTTGGGCAACCTGGCTAACATCACGATAATCCCATCTTCAATAAAGGTCTGTCAATCAGCCTGAAAAGGTTCACACACATCCTCAGCAACATGCACTACACTGTAAAAACAAATCTTTACAATTCATGGAAAAATACCGTGATTGAGTGAAATACCATTTCATAAATAACATCTACTGAGGTTTAACGTTAAATGACATTAAATTCAGATTTTTTGAAACCTTGAAATGAACAGTATTTCATTTATGGTAAATTAAAATGTACAAACTAGTGAAATGTAAAATCACCACAGAATAATTTCATTTACTTTAATGTTACGTTAATTATGGTATTCTATTTATTAACTTGTTATTAATAAAAAGACTTATTAATAATAAATAAGTTTATTATGAACTTTTTATTACCAAACATTTACGTTTCACAGTAAATTCTGTGTTTTCTGCATATTCTTCAGGTGAAGATATTTTCCAGTTCTTGATTTGGTTTAATTCATCAAATCTTTTACTTTTTAAATTTTACCGCCTCTTACCGTTACCATGTGACAGTTTTTACAATATGTATAAACAGTTCAAATAACTATTTAATGAGAACGTTCCTTAACTTCTACGCACACAAAATGTAAAAAGTGTATTATTGTGAAACACTGTTGAATTTATGGAAGAGAAAAAATGACATTTTCTGTAAAGAACAAGTTTGCAGTGGATTTCTTCTCATGGTGTTTAAGCGTAAAGTCTTGAACATGGTCGTTGTATTTTTGTCTGTATGTAAACGATACAGATGTTTTTACAGGTGTGTGAAGGAGTGACTTCAAACCTTCTGTCCTTTATATTTTAGGATATCCTCCTAACTACAGGAGTCCTCACATTACAGCAGATGAAGAGCTCATGGGACTTTCTCAACGGCAACGACACCAGGAACACCTTCGGAGCTGGACGCAATCTCCTCGCAGGAGCTTCCAGCACCAGCTCGGGGCTACTGTTGGCTATGGAGATTCTAACCCGTCGCTTCGAGAACAGCTCCTATGACGTCGACACTCCTCATGTCCATTTGAGCAAAACGACCTTCACAGACACTTTCAGCGGAGACTTTGAATCCTCGGTGGAGGTGGACATACCCGAGGCCAACGGAGGAAAGAAGCTGCTCACCGTCATCACCTTCGACTCCATGGATAACGTCCTCCCTCCAAGAGACGAAGAAAACTCCACCTTCTACACCATCAACGGGAGAATCGTACTGGTTCAGTCCACCGGCATCGTCACCAACGTCTCCTTCACGTTTGACATTCTGAACCAGTCTCTGAGGAGCCCCCTCTGCGTCTTCTGGAACTTCTCCCTCTTTCGGGGTCTGGGCGGGTGGGACGACGAAGGCTGCGAGCTGGTCTTCAACGAAAACCAAACCGTCTCCTGCTTCTGCAACCACCTGACGTCCTTCTCCATCCTCATGTCTCCCTACGGCATAGACGACCCCGTGCTGGACTTCATCACCTACATCGGGGTTGGTCTATCCATGGCCTCTTTGTTGGTGTGCCTCATCATTGAGGCTTACATTTGGAGGAGAATAAAGAAGAACAGGACGGCCTACCTGCGTCATGTCTCCATTATCAACATCGCTCTCTCTCTCCTGATCGCCAACATTTGGTTCATCGTCGGGGCGGCCATTTCAGACGCAAATGAGCAAAACACACCGGCGTGCTCCGCGGCAACATTTTTCATCCACTTCTTCTACCTCGCCCTCTTCTTCTGGATGTTGGCGGCGGCTCTGCTGTTGCTCTACCGCACACTCAGCGTCTTCGGGGACGGTTTGTCTAAAAGGTCCATGTTGGCCATTGGATTCTGTCTCGGCTACGGCGCGCCTCTCATCATCAGCGTCGTAACGGTAGCGGTCACCGCGCCCCAAAAGACGTACATCCGAGACCCCGGGATCTGCTGGCTCAACTGGGACCAGTCCAGAGCTTTGCTGGCGTTCGTGGTTCCCGCGCTGTCAATAGTGGGCATCAACCTGATCATCATGGCGGTGGTGTTGTACAAAGTGTTGAGGAGAAGATCGATGGGAAGCACCGAGCGTGTGGATGAGAAGAACGCCGCCGTGGTCATCGCGCGAGCTCTGGCTGTCCTCACCCCGTTCTTTGGTTTGACCTGGGGTCTGGGGATCGGAACTATGCTCAGCCCGTTCGACAGAGGAATCCATATCTCGTTTGCTTTCTTCAACTCTCTGCAGGTAAATATGCAACGCGGCTCTCGTCACAGGGATGTGGTACAGTTTGTTGTTCTGGTCTCTGCGTTCTTCGTAGCGATACATGGAAGGATTAGCTGGATGTGGTGTGGCGGATTTCTTACCGTTCCGTCCGTTTTGTTTCAAGGGTTTCTTCATACTGGTGTTCGGAACGCTGTTGGACAGAACGGTACGTAAGTCTCTCCTTTAACCCTGTCCTCTGCAGACCCACGCGGTCATGTGACCTCATATAGACTGTTAGCATTGAATCCAACTAGTCCCACGCTGTTTTTCGTTAAATAGAGCTCCCCTGGTGGGTAAAATATGAACTACGACAGTAAAATATAAGTACAAGATCGATCTCCTCGCGTCAATTCATACTCACCACACTTGGACTAAATCCACCAACAGCTGAGAAATTATGGCCCAAAAACGTTTGGAGATAAAGCTCCCTCTAGTGGTGGACATATGAACCTGCCTTTCCCACAGTCAATCCAGTTCTTCCTCTCCCTGGGGTGTACGTGGGTAGGGATCTGAAAGTGATCCATGAAATGTTTTTTTAGTTCTGAGGCGATGATGATCCACGATAGAGAAAATGATTTTGTCACTTTAGATAAAACACACAAATGTAAAGTTTAAAAAAGGGCCCAGCAGGCAGAATCTTCTGGGTCCTGGTTCTCTGGAGCGGACGCATGGATTTCACCCTCAGAAAAGAGTTCCTGAGTAAGAACTCAAGCCGTTAAAAAGTTACAACTGTTCTGAAGGAATATAAAAAAAACTCGTCGGTTCATTTTTATATTTAGAGGTGTTTATATCGTCATCAGGTCCGCCTCGCCCGCCGCCGCAGATCCTTCCTGTTTACGCCATAACTCTGACATGGTTTCATGGATCGTTTCCAAACTTTATACCGACTTAGAACCCAGTGTGAGGATGAACTGGTTCAATTTTGGGGATGGTCATTTGTATATATCCAACTCTAGGGGCGCTTTAGCTTCAAAAGTCTTAAGCCCGCAATTTCTCAACCGTTGGATCAAATTGGTCCAAATGTCAAGCATACGAATGGACTCAAAGAGATCTACCTTTATATTTCACTCTAATAGTTCATATTTCTCTCACTTTTTCTCTAAACTTTGTTCCTGTTTAGCAACTAGAATGTTAGCTTCTGCCGCGATTCTGTTGGGAAAGTATATTAAAATATAAAAACCAGTTGATTCCAGAAGTCCTGAGCTCTGGTTTACCACGTTTACCAACATGTAACCAACATCTGATGTGGGAATGTTTGAACTTCTCAGGTGCGGGAACAACTATCAATGACGTCACAATCCTCCGGAAGAGGGACGGGGGTAAGGACACTTTTCTTAATCATGTTTTTTCTGCGTTTCAAGAATGAGACTGAATTTTTTTTCTGCTTCCTGTTTCAGACCACGAGTGCCGGATCGTCACGTGGACTGGGTATTTTCCGCAACTGGAGACGAGGAAGAGGTAAGGCGGGAACTAGGCCTACTCTATCTTAGGGTTTATTCCCGAAAAGCCCCCAAACCCCTGCAATTTACCAACAACCTCCCTGATTGAACCCCTCACATTGAACATGAAGTTATAACGGATAAAACAGTGTTTTTGGTAAAAAGCTCCCTCTAAAGAGTTCAAGATGAAGCATCAGAGTCCAATCTGATATTTAGAAGATGGAGCTCCTCCATTGGTTTCAATTCAACAAGCTGAGGCTAAATCAGACAAACAGTGGATAAAAAAGATCCTGAAACTTCAGGAGGTAAAGCTCCTCGTCGGAAATAAGCAACGATCCTTTGTGTCTCTGGGACGGAACCTCCTGACCGTTGGTCTGATTTAGTCACAATGTTCCCCAGACGAAAGAGATCTAACTTGTGTTTGTCATATTTTTTGTGACAATGTTCACATTTCACCCACTAGGGCGAGATTTTTACAAAAAACAGGGTTTTTCAGACAAAACGTCACATTTGATTTAAGGGGTTCGATCAGGGGGATTGTTTGTACAACGCAGGGGATTGGGGGCATTCCGGGGACAGACCCTAACTGTGTGGGACGACAGCGGAGGACTAGTTCAGCTATTGTTTGTACCTCGTTAACGAACTGCTTCGGAAAGCAACAAAAACAGAAATAGCTGAAGTCTCTTATTGGTCCATACATCAACACGACCACGAGACGGCGCCGGCGAGTCAAACCGTGTTTGAAGACGTTTCTTCAAACGACGGCCGACGGAAGAGTCCGCTGTGTCCGTCTTTAACCTTAACCAAACTGTTCTGCTCAGAACACGTTATCGCAAACGCAGCCTTGCCGAGTCAGACGCTTTCCTAACACTCTTTATTTTGTGTCTGATTTTCAGACGGATACAACGCATCGACCAGCGCGTCTCAGTCCAACACCTGAAGCCGGCGGCAGACACGTCTGCTCAGAAGAACCGAACCAGGAGACCGTGGCGCTCCTCGCCGCTCTCATCCAATGCCCAACTCTCTTATTATTCTCTAAACACGTTTATAGAAGAAGTACCTCATGTGTTTATTTGTATGTTCAAACACAATGTAGCAAATCCTGCAAAAAACATTAATATGCAAAGTTTTGTGTTTTTGTAATTTAAATCTTTTGCGAAGAGTGCATTGAAACATGCACATTTAAAATAATGCTTTCTTAAAACAATAAAATGTCCAGAAAAAAAGCAAAAATGTCTCCTATTTGTTTAACAGAAACACCGTTAAAAAACCCCGCCTGAGTCACGGTCTCATCTGTGTCCGACTCCTTCGTCTTCCCCAAACTGAGTCAGAGTGAGCCTCGGTTCCCACTCAAAGATAGTGGTTCACCTCCCCCCACATAAACTGTCTTACTGCCTTTAGCACTCACTGGTTATAATGTTCTGGCTGATCAGTCCATATTCTCTTCGCTGGTGACCTTCTGAAGTCGAGGACTTCATTTGGAAGTCAAAGTTCCATGGAAAGCCGAGAGGATCCTGGCGTCTGCCAATCAATTCTATCCAAATGTAGGAATGCCATCCATGCAAATGTTCTCTCCACAAGAGTGTGTCTCCCAACCAACGTCCAGCGACCTCCATCATCTCATCCTGTCCAGCCTGGTCCTTCAAGCAGAGGTCCTCGTGTGTGCCTTCTAGAGATGGACGTCCCTCAGATCATACGAGGTCATCGCCTCAAACCCAGGTAAGAAACTTTTTACTCACCGATTTGTGTCTTTTTAGAGATATGACAAGATAGAACGTTACATGTCGCTGCAGTTCTCACTTAGGTGAGATGAGATGAGATAAAATGAGAAGATAAATTAGGATGAGTTGAAATGAGAAGATAAAATGGGGGAAGAATATGGAGGAGGGAAGATCCTAATGTAATTTCTGCTGCCAAAGATAATGTTAAAAAACATTTTTTTGTGTAAGAAGAACTCCCTCTAGTGAGTCAAATATGAGCTAGAAGAGTAGGAGACGATGAAGACGAGATAAATCTCATCGAGTCGATTCATCTCCACTAACTTTGGACAAAATCGGACCGACGGTTGAGAAGTTATAGACGAATGTGTTTTGATGATAGAGCTCCCCCTAGTGTCGAAAATGTACAACCGACTTTTCCCCAAACCCCTCCAGCTCCTCCTCACCCTGAGATCTAAGT
The DNA here is from genome assembly GCA_037951165.1 of Lophius americanus. Classification (NCBI taxonomy): domain Eukaryota; kingdom Metazoa; phylum Chordata; class Actinopteri; order Lophiiformes; family Lophiidae; genus Lophius; species Lophius americanus. The sequence goes on from JBBDHG010000175.1 coordinate 49,811, forward strand.
GGAGATCAAATCTGAAGAGGATCCTTGAAACGGTTTCTGGGTTCTGGTGTAAACAGGGAGGACTCCTCTGAAATATGACCGATTTGTCCTCGAGGTTCTGCTCATTGTTCAGAACCAACACAGAGTCTACACCAGGCCCGTCGCTTGTTAGTGTTTTGGGCCAGCAGCCGGCAAAAAGTGTTCTGCGTGGATTTATTGTTCATCTCCTTCATCTTCACTTTCACCGGACTCGTCTGACAGTTCTTCTAACGTCTGTGTCTCCCTCCAGAGGAAGGATGTGTTCTGGAGCGCTGGTGCTGCTGGCTGGACCGCTCTACATCTGCTGTCAGGTGACGAACCTCAGAGTTCTACCCGCCTGACTCCTTATTTCTTATTTATCTGTTTACTCAAACAAACTGATGAGTCACCAGAAGAAAAGTCACACATGCAGAATTATTAAAATTCTGCTGATTTTGCAGAAAATGAGATTCAAAGAAATGCAGCGATAGAGGACATGAGAGGGTGTGAGGGGCTTTTCTCTGTGGCTTTCTTTCTTTCTAGGCCACACCCACCTTAGATGTTTGTACCTAAAAGCTCTACTTTGGTCTCATCTGACCTCTGACCTTGTTCCAGTGAAAGTCCCGGTGGTGTTTGTCAAACTTCATCATGATGAAGAACCTCAGAGAGAATCAGGCCTGTGTCACCTCATATTTATACCCCAGTCAAACAGGAAGTCCCTGTTCACCTGCTGACACAGGTGAAGATACAGACATAAATCATGCTTCAGTGACTTTTAACCTCAGGACTTACTGAGGGTGTCAATAATTGTGGCTCGTATGTTTGAGAGCAGTGATTAGGTCTGCGACCTACTTTTGGGTCGTGACCCGTTTTCAGTGGGTGGCGTCGCGGGAGAATGATGGCTGAATGCTGACTCAGCAGTAAACTCTCTGTGGGTCAAAGGATCCACACATTGGGTCGCGGCGTGTGAGTAAGGGGTGAGGGTGGGTCCAGAATCCAGACCAGCTGAGGACCAGAGAAAAACATTGTTTCATCTTAAGACGGCTATCTTTCTTTTCAAACTTTCTCTCCTGAAGTAAGATTGGAAGATTCTGAAACAGAATCTTCTCATAATTATGTCAGTAGTTGTGGAGATTACGAGTTTAGTTAGTTTAGTTAGTTTAGTTAGTTTAGTTTAGTTTAGTTAGTTTAGTTGGTTTAGTTAGTTTAGTTAGTTTAGTTAACTTTAGTTAGTTTATTTAGTTTGGTTAATTTAGTTTAGTTAATTTAGTTTAGTTAGCTTAGTTGGTTTAGTTAATTTAGTTAACTTTAGTTAGTTTAATTAGTTTAGTTCATTTAGTTTAGTTAGCTTAGTTGGTTTATTTAGTTTAGTTAACTTTAGTTAGTTTAATTAGTTTAGTTAATTTAGTTTAGTTAGCTTAGTTGGTTTAGTTAGTTTAGTTTAGTTGGTTTAATTGGTTTAGTTTAGTTACTTCAGTTAGTTCAGTTAGTTCAGTTAGTTTAGTTTGTTTAGTTAGTTTATTTTAGTTAGTTTAGTTAGTTTAGTTTAGTTGGTTTAATTGGTTTAGTTTAGTTAGTTCAGTTTGTTCAGTTAGTTCAGTTAGTTCAGTTAGTTCAGTTGATTTAGTTGGTTTAGTTAGTTTAGTTAACTTTAGTTAGTTTAATTAGTTTAGTTAGCTTACTTTAGTTGGTTTAGTTTAGTCGGTTTAATTGGTTTAGTTTAGTTAGTTAGTTTAGTTAGTTTAGTTAGTTGAGTTAGTTTAGTTTAGTTAGCTTAGTTGGTTTAGTTAATTTAGTTAACTTTAGTTAGTTTAATTAGTTTAGTTAATTTAGTTTAGTTAGCTTAGTTGGTTTAGTTAGTTTAGTTAACTTTAGTTAGTTTAATTAGTTTAGTAAGTTTAGTTTAGTTAGCTTAGTTGGTTTAGTTAGTTTAGTTAACTTTAGTTAGTTTAATTAGTTTAGTTAATTTAGTTTAGTTAGTTTAGTTTAGTTGGTTTAATTGGTTTAGTTTAGTTAGTTCAGTTAGTTCAGTTGATTTAGTTGGTTTAGTTAGTTTAGTTAACTTTAGTTAGTTTAATTAGTTTAGTTAGCTTACTTTAGTTGGTTTAGTTTAGTTAGTTTAGTTTAGTCGGTTTAATTGGTTTAGTTTAGTTGGTTTAATTGGTTTAGTTTAGTTAGTTTAGTTAGTTTAGTTAGTTTAGTTTAGTTAGCTTAGTTGGTTTAGTTGGTTTAGTTAGTTTAGTTAACTTTAGTTAGTTTAATTAGTTTAGTTAGTTACTTTTGTTACTTTAGTTGGTTTGGTTAGTTTATTTTAGTTAGTTTAGTTAGTTTAGTTTAGTTGGTTTAATTGGTTTAGTTTAGTTAGTTCAGTTAGTTCAGTTGGTTTAGTTAGTTTAGTTAACTTTAGTTAGTTTAATTAATTTAGTTAGCTTAGTTTAGTTTAGTTAGTGTAGTTAGTTTAGTTGGTTTAGTTTAGTTAGTTTAGTTACTTTTGTTACTTTAGTTGGTTTAGTTTATTTAGTTCAGTTTGTTCAGTTAGTTCAGTTAGTTCAGTTAGTTTAGTTGGTTTAGTTAGTTTAGTTTAGTTCGTTTAGTTTATTTATTAGTTTATTAGTTTATTAGTTTAGTTTATATTTTAGGTTAGTTAGTCAGTTTTGTTTAGATTATTAGTTTAGTTTTATAAGTCAGTATGTTATTTTAGTTTATTAGTTTTGTTTAGGTTACTTTAGTTAGTAAGTCAGTCAGTCAGTCAGTCAGTCAACCTTAACAAAAAGACTGACGCTGTTTATTTTACCGTTGCAGGTTCTTGCTGCAGGTGAGTCCCTCGTCACTGAACACCTCATCGGATCAGGATCGAACCTCTGGCCTCGCCGCCGTCTGAAGGAGCAACAACTTCCACATTCACACAATCACTTCCTCTGACCCTGGGTGGAGACCCCGCTCAGCCAAGAGGCGGCGTTCATAGAATGAAACGTTACATTTTGGAGTCATTAAATCAGAATTAAACACACTATCGTCACGGCCGCCACAGATCCTCCCTGTTTACGCCGTAACACAAAAACTCTTTCATGGATCCTCTCCGTATTTTATCCCCACATAGATACACCTGGAGTCAATCTGGGAAAGGTTGGATTCCTACTTCCGCCACTAGGGGGAGCTTCATCTCCAAAATAATTTGGGCCATAACTTCTCAACCGTTGGTGGGATTGAGACCAAATTGAGTGCAGAAGTAGCGACTGGAGGACGTCTGTCTTCTAGGTGTATATAATATTAATAATATAATAACATTTAACAGCGGACATACTTCTGACAGACACAACGTCACATTTGATTCAAGGGTTTCAATCGGGGTCATGGGCGGACCCTGGCAGTCCTAGTAGGCGTGGTTGTATCTAACGGAGGTCATGGGCGCTGTCGTTGTAGGAGACGTCTACGCGGCTGAGCTGATGGTGGAGAGTAACATCACGCTGGAAGCCGAGGTTGTCCTCTCGGCCTTCACCTCCACGACCGGCATCCAGGTGTCTGATGCCAGCGGGGCGTCTCACTCCGTCACCCTCACCAGTACTGAGCTGGTCGCAGGTACCGTCCTGGATGACCTCAGTTTCTCTTCTTCATCACAGTGAGGAGGGATGAAGGGATCCGTCGTCCACCGAACCGTTACTGCTGGGTCAGAACTATTTACCCAGAACACACGGAACCAATACATGCGGGTTCACCCAGAACACACGGAACCAATACATGCGGGTTCACACAGAACACACGGAACCAATACATGCGGGTTCACCCAGAACACACGGAACCAATACATGCGGGTTCACACAGAACACACGGAACAAATACATGCGGGTTCACCCAGAACACACGGAACCAATACATAGGGTTCACCCAGAACACACGGAACCAATACATGCGGGTTCACACAGAACACACGGAACCAATACATAGGGTTCACCCAGAACACACGGAACCAATACATGCGGGTTCACACAGAACACACGGAACCAATACATGCGGGTTCACCCAGAACACACGGAACCAATACATGCGGGTTCACACAGAACACACGGAACAAATACATGCGGGTTCACCCAGAACACACGGAACCAATACATAGGGTTCACCCAGAACACACGGAACCAATACATGCGGGTTCACACAGAACACACGGAACGAATACATGCGGGTTCACCCAGAACACACGGAACCAATACATGCGGGTTCACCCAGAACACACGGAACCAATACATGCGGGTTCACCCAGAACACACGGAACCAATACATAGGGTTCACCCAGAACACACGGAACCAATACATGCGGGTTCACACAGAACACACGGAACCAATACATGCGGGTTCACCCAGAACACACGGAACCAATACATGCGGGTTCACACAGAACACACGGAACAAATACATGCGGGTTCACCCAGAACACACGGAACCAATACATAGGGTTCACCCAGAACACACGGAACCAATACATGCGGGTTCACACAGAACACACGGAACGAATACATGCGGGTTCACCCAGAACACACGGAACCAATACATGCGGGTTCACCCAGAACACACGGAACCAATACATGCGGGTTCACCCAGAACACACGGAACCAATACATGCGGGTTCACCCAGAACACACGGAACCAATACATGCGGGTTCACCCAGAACACACGGAACCAATACATGCGGGTTCACACAGAACACACGGAACAAATACATGCGGGTTCACCCAGAACACACGGAACCAATACATAGGGTTCACCCAGAACACACGGAACCAATACATGCGGGTTCACACAGAACACACGGAACGAATACATGCGGGTTCACCCAGAACACACGGAACCAATACATGCGGGTTCACCCAGAACACACGGAACCAATACATGCGGGTTCACACAGAACACACGGAACGAATACATGCGGGTTCACCCGGAACACACGGAACCAATACATGCGGGTTCACCCAGAACACACGGAACCAATACATGCGGGTTCACCCAGAACACACGGAACCAATACATAGGGTTCACCCAGAACACACGGAACCAATACATGCGGGTTCACCCAGAACACACGGAACCAATACATGCGGGTTCACACAGAACACACGGAACCAATACATGCGGGTTCACCCAGAACACACGGAACCAAAAGTCTGGACGCGCAACGCGTTCCATAGTTTATTATTTCTTCTTCTTTTTATCATCATCTTAATTATTGTCATCATTATTATCATTTCTATTATGATTATCTTAATTATGATTATTATTATGATTGTTATCATCATCATTATTGTCATTGGACCCCTCATGCCTCTGATGTTACCTGGAGGTTGGTGAATCGGTGACTCGCCTGTCACAGGTGAATCGGTGACTCACCTGTGTAAGAAAACAGTCTCTCACTGCGGTAAAAGCAAGCAATTAAAAAGTCCAGTTAAAAACCTAAAGGTCAGAACCGTTAAACGCAGGAACCGGCGACACGAGGGGACGTCATCACCTGACACAGGTGAGCGCAGACTAACACACAGGGAGGCAGGGGTCAGTGCGACACAGGTTTACCCAGTCAGTACAGACGGGTCCAGTTGTCTCCACATTTAGCCTTTACAGAAATCCTCCTGATCCCACGTTTGTGGTTTTGACCTTTTAGCTTCTCTTTGCAGAATGCCTGATTCTGGCGGAGGTGGTCTCCTGCAGCTGTGCCCACGGATACGTTTGGAGCAACCAGGTGTGCTACAATCACAGCTGCTGCAGTGGAACCACCTGTCCGGAAGACGTGTCCCGCCTTGTACCAATGTGCATAGCTAAGGTTAAAGGTAACGGTCCAGAAGACGTGTCCCATCTTTTACCAACGTTCATGTCCTTGTTTGTTACACATGTTCTTGTTTATCTCAGAATAGCAACTAACGATCATTTTTGCTGTCAACAGTCCACATCAGTGGGTCGGTTCTGCTGAGTGCCTCCTCCTGGGATGACTCAAAAGAAACCGGGGTAGGATCCAGTCTCCTTCCAGGTTCAGAACTTGATTGTCCTGAAGGTTCTTGACGAAAACAGAAAGATGTTTTTCAACTCTCTCTCTTTTCGCAGCTTCTCTCAGCCTTTAAAACCCTGAACGGATTTGAGAATCTGAACGTCACCGACATGAGGTACCACAACAATATAATATATTATATATATATATGTACACAGATGTGTATTTACATATATATATATATATATATATATATATGTATATATATATATATATATATATATATATATATGTATATATATGTACATGTACACAGATGTGTATTTACATATATATATATATATATATATATATATGTATATATATATATATATATATATATGTATATATATGTATATATATGTATATATATGTATATATATATACATGCACACAGATGTGTATTTACATATATATATATATATATATATATATGTATATATATATATATATATATATATGTATATATATGTACATATATATATATATATATATATATATATATATATATATATACATATATATATATATATATATATATATATATATATATATGTAAATACACATCTGTGTGCATGTATATATATATACATATATATATATATATATATGTATATATATATATATATATATATATATGTAAATACACATCTGTGTACATGTACATATATATACATATATATATATATATATATATATATATATATATATATATATATATATATATATATATATATGTAAATACACATCTGTGTGCATGTATATATATATAGATGTAAATACACATCTGTGTGCATGTACATATATATGTATATATATGTACATGCACACAGATGTGTATTTACATATATATATATATATATATATATATATATATATATATATATATATATATATATATATATACATGTATATATATATATATATATATATATATATATATATATATATATATATACATGTATATATATATATACATGTACACATGTATGTGGTGGTTAGTAGGTGGGTTAGTAGGTAGGTTAGTAGGTAGGTTAGTAGGTGGGTTAGTAGGTGGGTTAGTAGGTAGGTTAGTAGGTGGGTTAGTAGGTGGGTTAGTAGGGTGGTTAGTAGGTGGGTTAGTGGGTGGGTTAGTAGGGTGGTTAGTAGGTGGGTTAGTGGGTGGGTTAGTAGGGTGGTTAGTAGGTAGGTTAGTAGGTGGGTTAGTAGGTAGGTTAGTAGGGTGGTTAGTAGGGTGGTTAGTAGGTGGGTTAGTAGGTAGGTTAGTAGGTGGGTTAGTAGGTAGGTTAGTAGGGTGGTTAGTAGGTGGGTTAGTAGGTATGTTAGTAGGTTGGTTAGTAGCGTGGTTAGTAGGTGGGTTAGTAGGTAGGTTAGTAGGGTGGTTAGTAGGTGGGTTAGTAGGGTGGTTAGTAGGTGGGTTAGTAGGTTGGTTAGTAGCGTGGTTAGTAGGTGGGTTAGTAGGTAGGTTAGTAGGGTGGTTAGTAGGTGGGTTAGTAGGGTGGTTAGTAGGTGGGTTAGTAGGTATGTTAGTAGGGTGGTTAGTAGCGTGGTTAGTAGGTGGGTTAGTAGGTAGGTTAGTAGGGTGGTTAGTAGGTGGGTTAGTAGGGTGGTTAGTAGGTGGGTTAGTAGGTATGTTAGTAGGGTGGTTAGTAGCGTGGTTAGTAGGGTGGTTAGTAGGTGGG